>CAAKHB010002221.1:13934-37983 GCA_901007665.1 Aeoliscus strigatus
GTGTTGACGCCGACGGACGAGGCCATCATCCGACAGATCAACCAGGAGGAGTTCAAAGACTTCTCCTACTGCGCTCCAGAGGAGACGCAGACCTAACACACGCACACACGCACACACACAACACATACACACACACACTCCGACTCTCCCTCGTGTGTAAAACCACAAATCCCTTTACGACACACAGACACACACTTCTTTACTTTGAAGCTATTGGTTGTTGTTACTTTTGGAAAATATTCTTTACTTGCATTGTGTTGTTCTTGTTGCCTGGGTTTGTTCTGAATATGAATATGAATATGAATATAAACACCTACACATGCTCATGTGCACATGCCTACTCTTACTGACACACACAAGTGCATACAATCCACACACACACACACACACACACATATGCACCGCTCACTGCACATGCTCAGACAACCAAACACACATTTACACTGCTTCTCTGGCCGGCGCCTGTGGACTGTGGCTGCTGCGTGCAGAGGCCTGTACATAGCCTGTGTTGAGTGGCTGTATCGTGTTGGTATTGTCTGCTAGTTAAGGAGCATTGTGGCGCATGGACAAATACCCTACCTGTGTTTTACTGCCCTTATTGTGGACCAGTCAGGGCCGAATACCCTTTGTGCAATACTCTGACAATCTGTGCATTTGATTTGTCTTTCTTTCCCTCCTGAATATGTATTGTGTGTGTGTGTGTGTGTGTGTGTGTGTGACTGCGGTCTGACTGACATCTCTTCTCTGTGAGTTTTGCTCTCATCGTGTAGCACACTCACCCTGTATATAAACTGAATGTCGAGCTTTACAAGTTACAGGCTATGGAACTAATTATGTGGAGCAGAGTGTTACAGGCGGGCTGGGTAGCAGTGAAGAGCCCCGTCTACCGCGCCCGTCTCAGCCAGCGCGTCCACGTCTGTCCTGTCCTGTGGAAGTGCTCGCCTGCAGGTGTTTTCTTTTTGGTCTTGAATGTACATTTTTCGTCTGTGAATGTCCTTCCCCCAGTTGGTGTGTGCATTTCTGTTTCTATAGTTACCATCAGTGTTTTCTACCCCACCCCACCCCACCCCTTACTTCGCAGCAGTTTCACTCAGCCAAACCACTTGCTTTTCTGACTTCTGACTTTTGCTCTTTTCAAGAATGGCTTTTCTTTCTTATTGCTGTCTCTTTTTTTTTAATTATTGTTATTATTATCTGGAGGAAAACTGTGTATATACTATTACTATAAATATACTATTATAGGTCTGTTACAGCGGGGTGAAAAGAAATACGGAGAACCAGCAGCTGAATTACCTCTCATTTAACACACACACACACACACAAATTACACGCACACACTCTACACTTTACCTCCTCTTCATCTCTCTCTCTCTCTCTCTCTCTCCCTCCCTCTTTCTCCTTTACACACACACATACAGAAGGACTGTTGTTGCGTGTACTGTACAGTGATCTGAAGCCGAGCTGGTTGCTCCGTGTGCAGTCGAATCGGTGTGTAGTGAAGCTTTGTGCACCCAGGGATAGGGCTGTTCCTGGTCACACTATCTTAATCTGTGCCAAAATGTAGTGCAACAGCCGGGCTAGTCCTGTCTGGTCTGATTCCAATAAACACTGAGCTGTCTACATCACTGCCCGACTCCTCTGTGCCTTCTTTCCTTTCCTCATTTCTCCGGTGTTTGTATTGATCCCTGCCTGCTGCTTGGAGGCAAACGTGTGGGATGCTTGATGGTTTGTGAAAGGAGAAGAGAAGCACATGGGGAGGAGGGGAGAGAGGAGGAGGAGGGGAGGGCGATGCTCTTCCTGCCCAGCTGACCTATCAACATGCTCAGTTTTGAAGGCCTGTGTGTGATAGACGTGTTCTGTTCAAGTCACCGCTGCTGTGGGGAACACTCGCCTTGTGACATTTGGCGCCACAAGTTGCTTCTCTAATTGACTGGACTACATGTGATGGTGCAAGTTGTAGTGAGGAGATTCCCTGCAGTGCTGTGAACTCCTGTTGCCCTGCCATCTTTTTTTTTTCTGTTTGGGAGCCAACATCTACCATGATGCTGCATAGAGACGGCTGCTGGACACAATGACAGCAGACAAGGAGAAGAAAAGGTAAAGACGTAATTCTCCTTCCTATATGTCTCATGGTTCTGAGAAAAAAAGGGTTAAAATCACTAATGAAGTATCATGAGAATTTATTGAAAATCCACATTGGCCAGAAACATGCTTTTTGTTGTTCTCTTGAAGAGTTTTAGAAATATTTTCATGGGAAAAGTTATATTATATATTTTTGGGTTGTTTTTGAATCTCAAGTAAGAACACTTAATATACAGTAAAAAGTAAAAGAAAAGGATTTGTTCAAGTAAAAAGTACCTGGAAATTACAGATTTGATGTTTAAAAAATGAACTGTGCAAATCTGCACCACACATCTGGATGTATTTTAAAGTATACTAATAAATATTTATTCATACTTATTGTTGAAAAAAAAGTTTAAATAAAAATAAAGATAAAAAGATGCTTTTATTTTTCAATATGAACTTCTCTCCAGAATTTAATGGTGTTTCGTCCTGCAGGGCAGCCAGCCGGGAGGCGGCCAGAAGGCGACGGCGGGTTGAGTCGGACATCTTTGGAGAATTATCCCGCCTGCTGCCCCTCCAACCCTCCATACGAGCTCACCTGGACAGGCCCTCGGTCATTCGCCTCACACTCAGCTACCTCCGCATGCACACACTCCTCAAAGGTAGCTGCTGTCACACACTGGGGCTTTACAGCCTGCACATCTCAGACCAAACGGACCAGGTAGTTGCTTCATTGTACATATACATAGTGAAATATGGAATTGTTGAGATGTTCTTATTGGTCCACAGCACATCCGAAACTCCTTCTGACAATGACATATGCTTAAATGGGGGCATGATATGAAATCAAAGTGTTTAAATAAAACGTTATTACATATATTGACAAATCTCAGAAAAGTGAAATTGATTCACAACTTGCAGCTGTACTCAGTCAGCTGCTTTCAGTAAGGGAGTGAAACTTAAAATTTCCACAACGAGTCATAAATATTTACCTCTTTTCCAAACCAGGTATTCATGCATGAATGATACTTACACCCACCAGTGCCGATATCGGGGCCACTGACATGTACTATCTCTGCACAAAACATCTGCAGCGTGTTTAGAAAATTAAAAAAAATGAATAAAAATATGTAACTTCATGTGCCCGGATGGTGTGTGAGACAGAGGTTAGTTAGACAAAGGTTAGATAGAGGTCATACCGGACGTTACTGATGAGATGCGGAACACCTGAAAAACATGAAAGAAAAACATGCAAGTCGTCTGATTGCACACATCTATTGCAAACGCAGCTGATGACAGACACAATTCAAAATTCACATTACAAAGTACCACATGAAAGTGATACTTCGAGTGCACACGATCAACAAACGATCCTAGTCCTCTCCCCTTCTCCTTCAGCGAATCCTGGGACAGACGCTGTAACATATGGACATGCAACGAAAAGGAGACGGACCAATGTGGATTTGACAAGGACAGAATGGGATGCAGGGCAGGACGAGCTGGAGAAAGAGATGATGGCTGTTCAGACGGCAGAGGAGACCAACATGTTCCTCGGCATCCTGGAGGGATTTCTCATCGTCATATCCACAGAGGGAGACATGATGTATTTGTCTGAAAATGTTAGCAAATACTTGGGCTTCACACAGGTAAACGCACACACACACACACACACATACATACACACAGAGTACGCACATACACAGTACACGCAAACGCAGTAGGTCCGACTGTGTCGTCATTCCCATCCACCCAAACCAAACCGCATCCATCATAACTGAATTCATAACCGAAGCCTACACCCAAACCACCCCTAACCCCCATTAACCCTCAAATCGCCATTTGGAGCCCACAACTATACTTAAATGAACACACACTCACACACACGTCTGCATGAGTGATTTAAACACAAATATGCATCTTGTTTCCGGGCAGACGGAGCTGATGGGACACAATATATTCCAGTATGCTCACCCATGTGACCACCAAGAGATCAGAAATAACCTCCGTGTAACAGCAGGTGTGTAAATGTGTGTGTCCTGTGGTCTTATTATTCAAGAAGTGAAACGGGTTTATCCATGTCACTTTCAAAACGGCGTGTTTTTTTTTTTTTAGATGAAGTCTGGTGCGGTGCGAAGCGGGAATTTGCCATGAGGATCAAGAGTGCTTTGAACCACAGAGGACGAATCACTAACATGAAGTCGGCGACGTGGAAGGTTTGTCAGCGACACGGAACGCGCCTAAAAGCCTCGTTTGTTTGTTTGAACATTTCCAGTTTTTAAGCCCAGGCTCTTCCGGTTGTAGGTTCTACACTGTCAGGGCCGAGCGAAGGTGCGCGTCGCCCCGTCGGCAGTTTCCTGCCTGCTGTTGACGTGCCAGTCGCTGCCCCTCTCACATACGCACCTCAGCGCGCACACCTTCGCCAGCCAGCATAGCATGGACATGAGATTTACACACTGTGACCAAAGGTGATACACACGCAGACACACACCGCAAACCCACTAAAGTGGCATGTCACGCACAAATACATGAAACCGTTCGGTGTGTGTGTGTGTGCTTCCAGAGTGACACCACTTTTAGGCTACCAACCAGAGGAGCTTGTGGGTCGTACCATCTATGAGTTCTGTCACATACTCGACACCAATTGTTTGAGCAGGAATCATAACAACTGTGAGTACCAATGTGTGGTCACGAGCCTTACACACACACACACACACACACACACACACAGACACTTGTTGCACTCATCCTGTCACCTGTCACACCTGCAGTGTGTGTGAAGAGTCAGTCAGTCAGCGGTCAGTACAGGATGCTGGTGAGAGGAGGCGGTTACGTCTGGGTGGAGAGCCACAGCGCCGTCATCCCCAGCGTCCGCCCCAGCAGGTCCAGACCCGCGGCCCAGCAGCCGCTCTGCATCCTCTCTGTCACCTACGTCCTGAGGTGTGTGTTCTGTGTTTTCTTTCTACGATTGGCCCGCTGGAGTCGTGTGCTGGGTTCAGAATGTGAACCGGTCTGATTTCCCACGGTGACGAGAACCAAAGGACGTGTCTCCATCAGGGGCAGACTCTTTCAGCTGTTGTTGTTCTTCTTCTTCTTCTGAACCTGAAGTTTAGATTAGTAACTTGCTAAGGTGTTTTCATAAGATAGTCCAATGCAACAGATGTGACGTTTTCAAATAAATTACACTTTGTCAGAGGGCTGAAAGTTATTTTGATTAACAATTAGTTTTTTTTCTAATCATGACCACAGTCCCATTTGTGTTTACATTTATATATGTTCCTCCAAGTGACACTCAGTATCATTTACAGTATTATAGTGAAGACACAGTATTCCTTTACAAACTGTAACGCTGGTGTGTGTGTGTGTGTGTGTGTGTGTGCGCCCCACAGCAGCGTGAAGGAGTCGTCGCTGCAGCTGTCTTTGGACCAGCCTGTCCACAGGTATCACCTGAGACCAGTGCGTGCAGGGTTTTCTCCAACATTCTAAATATTAAAGACATCACATCTTCTCCGCTGCCTTCAGTGAATCGTTGACTCTGTGTCAATAAATGTAATATTCACACCGACAAGCTCAGTTGTGTGTTTGCACACGGGGATTGTCGCCATACCAGACTGTGCTGTGCTGCACAGTTGCTGCAGCGCTGGTTCTCTCCTAGGAGAATTAGCAAAAGCTTCATGTTTTGAATGTGGTCGACAGACAGTTGAGGGGGCGTAGAGAGATAACAGAAGTGTTGAAGTGTTGAGAGCAGCCAGTGTGACCTTGACCTGACCTTTCTGGGCCTCACACGACTTCCTTTGGGGTTTCCTTCTTGGCCACCTGACATGTGGGGTGATATTAAAATGTGGATCAAAGATATAATGTACACACACACACACACACATTGCATATAAGTGTATTTACAGTATATATATATATATATATACACACACACACACATATATATGTAGGTGTATGTGTGTGTGTGTGTGTGTGTGTGTGTGTGTTCATTTCTGTGCATTGTACTGATTGAGGAGTGTGCACAGACACGAGTCAAAGCCACAGCTTCCTGAGTAGAGACAGTTGATACCAAAGTTCTCATGGGAACCTTTTCAACTTTTTACCTTGTAGCCACACACACACACACACACACACACACACACACACACACACACCAGACAGCATGTGTTTCAGTTGGAAATAAACAAGAATAGAATTGCAATAATCGTGAATCAAATGACAACTAAAGTAAATCCAGACAATGAAATCAACTTCTTGTCAGACAGGACAAACCACAGACTTTTACTGAAAACAGAAGTGTACCCGGTGTGTACGGTGACATATAGAGTTCTTCTCTGCCAGCCGTCATAAGGACGTTTGGATACCGAATGTGTCCTTGGTGGGAAAGCTGCAGACCTCTGTAGACACATTCAGATGGTGTAAAGAAAGATACTTGCGCCATCTAGTGTTTATGTGATGTCACTGAAACAAGTCACATGGCCACAGCCTTCAAGCCAAGTGACGTCACATTTCCTGTGTTTTGTGTTGAAATAGACACATACCCTAACCACACACACACACACACATAATGTGTATATATGACTTTGAAATCAAATACTGATTAATATTTTAGCGAGTGTATTTTCCTGTAAGTCCAAAAACTGTAAATGACTCTTTCAAAATAGAACCATGCCTTTTACAGAAAGGAATGTTTATCTATAATATATATATATTCTTTACAAAGTTTTGCATTTGAAGATATAAACTGGAGCAATAATCAGCATAAGTTGGTTTAGAGTGTTTAATTAAAGTAGTAGTTAAGTAGTTGAATTAAAATGCTTTTTAAATCATCATTTGTGTCCTTCCCAGAACACCCCGCTGAGAACAAAAGATAGTTGTTAGGCTTAACCTTTTTATCCAGTGGTGTGGCCATGAAATCCTGCAGGTCACAGTCAGGTGACATGGGCTTTGGAATTGAAAACAACAACAACAATTGTTGGTTTCAGTAAATGTAGGAAATACTTTTTCCATCTATTTGGCTGAACAGTGGTTTCATGGCTGGCTGATCCTGTGCCGGCTTTCAAGGTGACCCTGACAGTTGTTAAAGGAATTCATGACATTGCATGTTGTTGGACGAGCCTGCTCACTGTTTCTAGTCTGTTCTGTGCAGCGGGGGTGGAGAAGACTGCTGGAGGAGGTCATGGTCGTTGACATTGATGGTGTTAATCACATGCTGAGATGAACTCTTTAGCATCTTCACACAGAGCAGACACAGAAAAGTGTCTGTTCCTTCAAAGGGGCGTGCGTTTCCAGTGAGAGCACCACGTGACAAGAACATGCACATGTGGACATCACGCCCACCACCCCCTAATACCCAACCAGCCTCTGTTCCTCCCCCATCACACCCGTGTGGGCGTTGTCACACTTATAGCCAATAACAGGACAGCGTTCACCCACTGAAACATCACCAGGATAAATCAATGTGCCGAGCAGGGAGGCACACAAGGCAAACAGGAACATGGGAAGTGATTTGATTAAAGATAAACAGAGCGCAAACAGGCAAGACGCTGGAGCTGAGAAAGGTGCAAAATTTGGTGAAAGGAAATGACATGCATGCTTTTAATGCAGCATTTCTTTTAGATGAAATGAATAATTCTTTGTCTATGGAACGGTCTGTATAGATACAAATAAACAATGCAAACCCACAAACTGACCTGTGGTTCACAGTTCAAAGTTTACTGATATGCTACACCAGGTCAAGAACATTGTTGGCTTGGCGAGGAATCACATGGAGACACATGCATCCGATTTTAGTTCCACAGATGTACCACACCTTTCCAAAGCCAAAATGATCATTAAAGAGGAAAATACATGAAACCCATTAACAGCAACTGCAGAACAAAAAATATCTGAGAAAATCTTTGTAAGATTGTAATTTCCACGTGAATATGAATGGACCAGAGCCCATTACAATTATAGAAAACCTTCCAACCATACTGAAAGAAAAATCAAATGTGTTTTTGTCTCTTCATACTGAGTGTGTTGACACCAATGTCCTTGTAAGTTACTGCTCTGTCAGTGAAGTCTTTATTATCTTTACGCTGTCTTCATAGAAGTACAGCACAGAATAATGTATCAAATATTTTAACCATTTAACCAGCATTAAAGAAACGTATGGGCCACAGCCGTAGAACAATGAGCACAAAGCACCGCTGAAAGTGCAGTGGGCCTGAAACAGAGCCTTGACTTTGTGCCAGTTACAGCAGGTAACAGGGTTACTATTGATCACTTTGTCCTGATGACATCACACAGGCAATACAGGATGTTCAGAACAAGTGGATTTAAAGGCTGACCAACAAAAACCAGCATGAACTGACCAATTCAAGATCCACTCCACAAGGGGAAGGATCTAATCTTATCTCGTGTGCAGAGTCCATAGGTGGAAGTCCAGCACTGAGCCTATGTTCAGAGAAGCTCAGCATTATTGAACAGAGTGGTCGACCATGTCTGAAGGTCCGATGTCCAGCATAACGGTGCAATGGATTGTTCCATACTATCAGACATTGGGAGAAGGAACAGCATGTAAATAATAAAAACAAACAAACAACAACAGCAACTGAATTACAAAATGCAGTTTTTGCTGATATTTAATAAAGCCACGATGTGTGAGATAACATGCTTGATACCTTGAACCCCTGTTACCATCCCCCATCATAACCAAGCACACACCCCTCCATCATGCTCCAGCTGTCTCTGACACTGTCTTGCACCCCAACATTCAATCACACACAGTAGGAGTGACCTGCTGGCCTCAATAACACACAATCACTTGGATAGCTGCACTGACACTGCTTGTGCATTCGTCCACGCACTCATCCTCTCAGAGCACTCACAGAGGCCATGTTGTCATGGTGACATCTGAATGGAGCTGCAGTCAAAAGTATTCAAAATGTGTCTGATACAATGGAAGAGCCCAAGACAGAAATGATCTGCAGTTTCTAACCAGTACAAAGATACTGTAGAAGTATGCAATTGATTTCCAGTCATCACCAGTCACCAGATGCCCTACGCCCCAGCCTTGTTTGCTCTGAAAACAACAGGAGAATATCTTAATATATTTCGTATATCTTATATGTCAGTGACAACTGATTTTTGCTTTAAATTGTGAGTCCTTCCTATGTGTACGTGCTGTCCATTGAAGACATTCATGTAATGCACTGTGGGGTCATGACTGCAAGGGAACACTGAGGTGTCAAACACAGGTCCACCATTCTCATATGCCTGTATAGAAAACATGTATTCCTGTTCATGTCAAGGTTTGTGTTTCACGACAACACAATTGGTATTACAAACAGACGTAACTGTCATATTTCATTAAACTTCCTTTTCCCTTTAACACCGACGGTATCGCTGCCGATTCATCCGTTACTTCGGTGTTTAAGGTTAACATGTTAAAAGAGTACCGGTTGTGGAGAACATCAAATAAAAGAAATACAGTCCGGACATGCTGGTTTGTTTTTCGAAAGCCGTGGTGCAAAATCTGGAGAGCGCGCCGTCGCGTCTACGTGCGCGCGCATCCGTCGGGTCCTCCTCCTCTTCCGCGTGCGCCTGCTGGGGGAGTCTTCCTCGGCTCGTGCTGCCTTTTAAAGACACGGACTGGGGGGGATGTCATTCCCCACTCGGCCAGAGGACCGGACCCGGTGAGGCGTTGCCGTGCCGCTCCGCTCGTTCGTTCGTTCGTTCCACCCACCCACTCCCGCAGCCGCCCCGTCGCCCTTGTTGGTCGGTTACCGTTCTAACCGTTCTGTCAGCCTGGTCCAGTCATGTATCGGTATTTCGGGGAGCTGCTGAGCCGCTCCGCGGGAGGTGCTCTGGCCTCGGGCTGCTTGGACGCCGCTCTGCCGGCGGTGTCCTCGTCTCTGCTGCGTGTGCGTCGATATGCCGACGCAGCGGAGCAGCCCGACGACCCCAACTTCTTCAAGATGGTCGAGGGCTTCTTCGACCGCGGCGTCGCCATCGTGGAGGACAAGCTGGTGGAGGACCTGAAGACCAGGGAGAGCCCCGAGCAGAAGAGGAACCGTGTGCGGGGGATCCTGCGCATCATCAAGCCCTGTAACCACGTCCTGAGCGTGTCTTTCCCCATCAAGAGGGATAACGGCGAGTGGGAGGTGGTGGAGGGGTACCGGGCCCAGCACAGCCAGCACCGGACACCCTGCAAAGGGGGTAAGAACTGAGCCAGACACCCCCGATTGACTGGCCCAGTGAACCGCTACTTAGCTTGAACACAGTTAGCAATATTGTTGTTAGCTGGATGAAAACAGCAGGAAGCTCCTGTCAGCAGCTGCTCCCCGGTGGGAGAGGCTCACTGGTCCCATACGCCATTAAAAAGTTCACTTTTACATGACTGTTTGTCTAATAACAAATGTGCCCCCACCCCCACCCCCCAGTTAGCTCATGTTTGTGCACTTTCTTTGGCCCCTTTTGTGTCACCTGTGGATGTAACGTTTGTGTACTTCGTTAGCTTGCTAGCTAACTGCAGAGGCCCTCATTCAGTGACTGTCATCTGGTTCCAGTCTTAGCTTTCACTCCAAATTGTGGATTCCACCTGCAGTCGTTTTGCTTGTAAGAACCATTTACAAACGTTGTTCAATAAGTTATTCTAGTCATATTGACCTGTCATCTTTTGTCCCAGCTGATGTAAAGGTCTTTGCCAGATGTGTGGGATTATGGGGTCATAACACCTAGTCTGTACGTGTGCTGCAAAAAACAAACCACATGTCTACATGACCATTCAAGATCTATTTCAATGCAGTGCTTAGTCTGCAGAGAAAAATAGACAGGTGTCAAACCCAGGTCATGCTGTTCAGTGTTTGCTTGCAATGAGAGAACGTGTCCAAGCAGTGTGTCGGGCCGTGGTATGTATTTAGCTGACAAATGCTCTGAGGTGTAAGGTTCAGATAAGATGCATTGTGGGTATTGTTGCTGCAGTGCATTCTGGGTAGGGATATGGTCTATAGGACAGAAGGCAGGCTTTGGAGTTGGGGAGGGGGTGGTTGTGCTTTCAGGCTCTCCTATTTGTCAGCACGGTGACAGGTGGGGGAGGGTGCCTTGGGAGAGAAGGCATTCGTGGAAAAAAGACCTGCTTTCAAGGCAGCCAGTCAGGGGCCACGTCTGAATGGACTGGACATTGGTCCGGTGTTAACAGTACGGGATTCTTCGATTGCACCTGCTTGGAGAACCGACCTATTCTGGGTTGTCATATTTCTGCCCCTAGAGACACCGTCACATACATTTATGGCACTCAGATAAAATGTCCATTGCAGACTTTACACCAAATGACTAAACCGTGTCTACCTCAGTGCTCACAAATTAGCAACATTCTTCATCAAATCACACCAACATATTGCAAATATACAAATGACTTTTTGACCGAACAATAGTGAACTATATTCCGTAACAAATATGAATGATAGAAATTCCAGTTTCATGCGAAACCGTTGCTGTGGCCAAAGCCAAGATTGAAAGCTAGCAAATGTCAAAAGTTTGTGAATGTGAATTAAGCGGCTTATCTGTATCACTGCCCCTTCATGAAAGCTTTGAGTGGATCTGGCGATAATCACAATGGTGACAGAGGAATGAGTTGAAAAGCAGTCTAAGTCGATATCAGTCTTAGAGCTGCAAACGTTGCCGTACTTCATCCAGTCAACAATTACACGGCTTTGGGGCTTTAACTGGGTTTTGTGTCTGTCTTAAATTGAAACTTTTAAACAATATATCATTGCAAAGGCTTCAGTGTAATTGAGTGCAGTAAAGTCCATAGGATCTTTCCAACAGAAGAGGAGGTGGTGCTTTGGTTTTGTGATCTTATAGATCATCTAAAAGTTCAAGTCAAACCAGTGTCACAACAGGTTTAAAAGCTGTATTTTCAGTGGGTTTAATCATTGACGTTTTCCATAGATTGTTCACATGAGCGCAAAGTACAAAGGGTGCGTAGTGTGGTTGGCTCATACACTGATCATCATAGCACGGCACCAGACAAACGCTGGGCTGCAGTGGGTTCGTGGGGGAGCTCTGTTAGCTTTCACAAAATCTGCTCTTCATTCCAGAGAAATATGTTGCGAGAGTTGTGTTTTGTTGCTATGATGTGTGTGGTGGTTGAATGGAATGAATGGCTTCATGTGGGACAGATAACCACATGCTTCTCTTCAGTTTTCAATTTGATCACAAAGTTCAGGCTTATCATCTGCCAGACTTTAACTCTGCTGGAAAGATATGCACAGTATCTCTTTGAGAGACTCCTTCTCATGTACCAAATTCATAAAATCTAAAATTCAGACTCCAGTAACACGAATGGCGGTGGTCACGTAATTGTTGCCACGTACAGATGACATCACAGTCGCTGTCGCGCTCCTTTATTTTCTTGCAATTGAGCGAAATGGAAATTGTGTTGTTTTTTTTTTGTTTTTTTTTTGAAATACTGTATAGTCTCCTCTCGGTGCTATTTGCCCTTGGCTCTAACCCTGGATGAGCTATATTTGGGATCCCAGGACCAACCACCACATGCACACATTGAACCAGTGAAATGAATGAGTGTGACTGAGCAGGATCTCATGTGATGCTGCACGAAAACTAGGCCACATATTATTATGGTGACTGTGGTTCATTCAGTGTTATGCCTGAGAACATACTCATTTTAATCTGTACTCTACTGTACAAACATTGTACTCCGATATCAGGGGCTTACTACCTTTGTACTCTGTTGAACTGTAGGTGTAATAAGACCACTTTCCTTTTATGCTAACGTTTCGCAACACTGCAGTCAAAGCACTGTCTTGTAAAAATCACACCTGTGTAAAATGACTGGTTTGTTTTGATTCAGGATATAGATGCTTGCTTCTATTTGTAACAAAAGTCCAATTATACTTATGTGTATCTATTTCCCAGGTATCCGTTACAGTACAGATGTGTCTGTGGATGAGGTGAAAGCTCTGGCCTCGCTGATGACCTACAAGTGTGCTGTTGTCGGTAAGTAATTAAGTCATCACAAGGCCTCAAGCATCCCACATTACTAAGTTTCCATGGAATGTTGAATCAATCTGGCTACAAACGACATATTGTGACACGTTAGTGTACATGTCAATGTCATGAATGTTGAGTTAACCTGTTCTGCTCCAGATGTGCCGTTTGGGGGAGCTAAAGCTGGAGTCAAGATCAACACGAAGAATTACTCTGTAAGTTCTCACTGCAAACCTGAATACTAACCGTCACAGTGTGCAAGTGGGTGTGTTGCTGACGGTTCCGTTGTGTGCTGACTCATGTGACATGAGAAGAATGCAAACATTAGTTTATATGTTTAAATAGAGTTTTTCCTGTCAGTGAGTACACATCTGACGGCAGCAACGTCCTGTTTTGCATCGTCCACAGAAAATAGAGTTAAATAGTGAAGTCTGAATTTTCCATCCTCTGCAGGATAATGAGCTGGAGAAGATTACCAGGAGGTTCACGATCGAGCTGGCCAAGAAGGGTTTCATTGGTGAGTTTTTTTTGTCCACGTTAGTTACTGTTCTTATTACACGTATTACAAATCAGTCCCAAAGGTCGTTTCGGTAAATCGACTGTCGGCGCATTGTTTCATTATTGCGACACACTTTAAACAGCTCTGTTTATCCAGTGCTGTGATTGAGCAAATATGTGTAAACTTTTGAGGGAATTGGAAGTGTAACATCACCTTGAACCTGACATGGTCATATTTACATAGACGCCGCATTACGTGCTGGCGTGTCATTCAGCGCAGCCGCCATCTTGGATGAGTCCTCCTTGCGCCCCTAGTGCATTTATTTCTATTGAGGAAGGTGCGATGACCCTCTGGCACATATATGTCTCTGAATGTGATAAGTGAATTGTATTTTGTTGTTTGTAGTTGTTGTTTTTTTAAACTGAAATAGACTTGAGAGAGTTGTTTTAATGAGACTGCACACTCAGCGATCAGTGTGAGAGTAACAGGAACATGCTCAAATGCCCCTGTTGAGAATGTCTGTCGTCATGTACTCCGTCTCTCACCCGAACCCATCCCCCACCTCCCTGTATGCCTGCTCCTGTTTCTGGATACGAAGCTTTAGAGGACACACTGAAAAACATGGCAGAAGTGGAACTTGTCGGATGAGCTGAGTTCCATTGAGTGCTATGGATTGATTTGGTATGGATTCCTGCTGGGCGGCTGGAACTTAACTCTGCTTCCTCTACTAGGACCTGGCATCGACGTCCCAGCTCCAGACATGAGCACAGGGGAGAGGGAAATGTCGTGGATCGCGGACACATACGCTAATACCATTGCACACACCGTGAGTAGTCAGACCTACATACAGCCAACGTGTACGAGTTTGGGCTCACTCAATTCGAAACTGGCCACGGTAGGAAGGAGTGAGTCACTGTAAACCATGAACCGTGGTTTCCTGCCTCTCCCTTTCCATCAGAGCAGAAACATTCCTCCCCTCTAAAAAGCAGCCGCACAGACCGAGGCCTGTGTATTTATTTGATCAGTGAATCCCTCGCTCCGTTGACTAATGGTGGAAGATATGTTTGTTTTTGGACGTGTATTTCTCAGCAGCTCATCCGATCAGTACAAAGTTTACTATTCAAAAAAACTTCAGCCCTCTGTAAACGTCCTCTCATCCTATCCGCCATGTGCTCCCTCCCCAGACACTGTTGCCAGGGCTTTGGAGTGGGTGACACATTCCTGCTCTGGGTATCTGAAAGCAGAGCATTCTAGGTAGTGCTTGGTGACATTCAGCTGAGCAGCAAAAGTACCAAACAGTTAACACCATGACCCAAAGCTATTGAAAGTGGCCCGAAGATGCAGTACCACTAATGGCCACTGGGATTCGTAACATAGAGTAGAATATAATAGATCTGTTTTCTCAGCAAATATAGTCTGAGTGTTGTTGCTATGATCTTTTGTTGCACTTTGAGGGTATTGAAGTCACAGGTCTTCTTACTAACATTTATATCCTCCCCATTTCTTTTCATTTAGAAATGGAAAGTTTCATAAATGCACCTGATCTTAAACGTCTTCATGAACCTGCTGGCCTTGAACCCAATATCTAATTTTCTATGTGTGTGTCTGCAGGACATCAACGCCCATGCCTGTGTGACCGGAAAGCCCATCAGCCAGGGAGGAATCCACGGCCGTATCTCAGCCACCGGTCGGGGAGTTTTCCATGGCATCGAAAACTTCATCAACGAGGCGTCCTACATGAGCATGCTGGGACTGAACCCCGGCTTCCAGGACAAGACGTTTATCGTCCAGGTACACGCATTCGGAGGGTTTGATCACATCAAGAGGAAAGAGAACCGGAACATGCATGTACTACAGATACTGGCAGGATTTCGCTTTTCATTTGAGATGATGAAGGGCTTTAGAGCTGTTGGTCAATCAGTGCTGTGCCATCTGTTTTCACCTCCTGGCGCTGATCCAAGGATCCAGGCATGTCCTCAGAAAACAATGAGTAATTAAAGCAGCACGGCGAACAGTCGCTTGTGATCAATTTGGATGAAAACGCACTGTCTCGTAGAGGTTCTCCGAATGGGGAAAAACAAAGAACCAAAAAACACTTTCACAAACATCCAAGTGAGGGGTCAGCTTCATGGAGAGGTGAAGAAGCAGCGACAAGAGCTGAATCATGACGTGTGTTCAAAAGTTAATCCCTCTGTCTGAGTGACTGTGTGTGTGTGTGTGTGGATTTCAGGATTACATGGTGCTTAGATGAGATTTTCTTAGAGATTTAGTGAATGAGGGGAGAGTTTGTTATCAAGATGACTCAAAGCACATGTGAGACTCATTCGTAAAAAAGAATTAAATCAGCTGTGAATGATGTCACTTGTGGTTATATCAGATGCGAAAGGGAAATCTAACACCTCTCCATCAACTCTCCTTTAATATGGATTTAAAATCCAATTCAATGCTGTAAATGTGTGAGCAGGACTGGTTGGGGACTTTTTGGGGATATTTTATATGATAAAAGAAAGAAAAGAAAGAACATTGACATTTTGCACGTGCCTCTGTTGCACCAATAGATGATCCTTATTCTCATCAAATCCATTAAACTGTATCAAAAAGCCCCAACATGACACATGTATTCGTATGAGTCTCCAGACGCTTTCCCTCGACTGCATCCTGCCTCCTCTGACCACATGGGGGCAGCAGAGGTTTTTCTGTGTGTCTCATATAGCAGTGAACGAGTACACAGGTGCACCCAGAGAGCTCAGACCTCTGAAATAAACATGTTCAGATTCTGTCATCAATCCTACACAGGCATTGAGCAGTAAACCCTCTTGGTGCAGCAGATTGTTTCATATTCCTATGACTTCAGACCGGGTTCTTTATCACCTCTTTGCCGATGAAACAAAAGCCATTTTAGGCATTTTTGTTTCTTTGCAGGGCTTTGGTAATGTGGGTCTTCACTCCATGAGGTACCTGCACAGGTTTGGAGCCAAGTGTGTGGGCGTAGGTGAGATTGATGGATCCATCTACAACCCAGAAGGCATCGACCCAAAGCAGCTGGAGGACTATAAACTGGTACCTGCACCTTTCAAGCTGCTGGCTTTTCTCCGAGACATGTTCTCCTTTAAAAAGATTGTCATCCCCGCTGAATCATTCCACTGTTTTCCTCTGTGTGCGTTTCCATAGCAACACGGCACTATTGTGGGCTTCCCAGGGGCCAAACCCTACGACGGGAAAATTTTGGAAGCCGACTGCCACATCCTGATCCCTGCAGCTGGAGAGAAGCAGCTCACACGCAACAATGCTGGCAAGATCAAGGCCAAGGTACACTGGTGTCTCCTGAGGACATGTGGTTTCAGGCTTGGATCTAAACGTTGGGCAAAATGTTGACGGGAACCAAACGTTGGTGTGGTCCATTCCAGATCATTGCTGAGGGGGCCAACGGTCCCACTACCCCAGATGCTGACAAGATCTTCCTGGAGAACAACGTCATGGTTATTCCTGTGAGCACTCTACGTCATGCACACGTTTGTTTCAACTTTGATCGAGTCCTGAGAGATAGCTCTTCTTTTTTTTTGTTTTCTCCTTTTTTCCTTTTTGTCCTGCAGGACATGTACCTGAATGCTGGTGGTGTGACCGTTTCCTACTTTGAATGGCTGAAGAATCTCAACCATGTCAGTTATGGAAGACTGACTTTCAAGTATGAGAGAGACTCAAACTACCACCTGCTCAGTGAGTCTGATTTCAGATTCTGTGAAAGATGAAAGATCTAAATGGGAAAGTGATGTATGAGCTACATTGGTTACGTTACAAGTCTCTTTCTTGTCGTTCTGTTCGTCCATCTTAATCCCCTCCAGTGTCGGTGCAGGAAAGCTTAGAGAGGAAATTTGGCAAACAGGGAGGACCTATCCCCATCGTTCCAACCGCGGACTTCCAGGCCAGAATTGCTGTGAGTGTTGTTATACAAAAGAAGAAGAAGGAGAAAAAAAAAAACAAGACAAAATGTTTGCTATTGTTGAATGCACGTCCCTGTGCAGGGTGCCTCCGAGAAGGATATCGTCCACTCTGGGTTGGCCTACACCATGGAGAGATCTGCCCGGGTAAGTGATCCCATACAGCGGTGTGCTACCTCCCCGTGATTGGATCGTTACACATTGTCACGTATTAAAAATAAAAACACGGTCAGACTAGAAGACGCTCTTCTACTTGTTTAAACCGGTAGTATACAAAACCTGAGCAAGACCAGAAATGGTTTTGTCTTTGCATTTCAGCAAATCATGCGCACGGCAAGCAAGTACAACCTGGGTCTGGACCTGCGGACGGCTGCTTACGTCAACGCAATCGAGAAGGTCTTCAACGTCTACAACGAGGCTGGACTGACCTTCACATAAATATCCATTTGTACTCTGTTCCCACCCTCCAGCTAGTATTCACCCTCTTCTGCCTTCCTAAACTCCATAGAACGTGTTCCGAACATATCAGCGACCTGCAGCTTTCTCCACATGTGTCTACTGGCACCGGAGAGCCTGCTAGTTCTCCTGTCAGCTTTGTGCGGCCATCTTACTGTCTCGGCGTTTCCCTGTTCTTGTTTCTGTCCGGGATTGTTGTTGAGAAAGCAGCGTCCCGTGTGAGAACGAAGCCCCCGTCCTGCGGTCATTTCAGTAGTTCGCCATCCTCCTCCCCCCGTTTTGAGCTCCATGAATGCATGTGCGTTCCTCCCGTTGTGATGGTTTCAGCTGACAGCACTTCAGAGGCCTTATTTCAGAAAGCGTTTGCTCTAAAAGGGAGTCAAATATTTCAGTGACATAGCATTTAGTTTTAAATTCCTTGGAATGAAAGACAACAGTAATTTAATGATTCTAAATATTCGTAGTTGCCAAGGATTAGGATTCGCAAGGAGTTTTATGTGTTTTATTGTTCAAAAATGAACGCGCCCCCTTCACCTCATTTCTCCCTGTTGCTTCAAATCATCTAAACCTGCTTCCCCTGTGACACCCCCACCAGCCCAGAAAGGGGAGCAGGTAGCACTGTGACTGCCTGTCCTCTGGTAAGGGACCAGAGGACAGGCATACCGCGTCAACCGTCCACTTCCTCATGTTGAAGTTATTTTGGAGGAATTTGCTTTTTATTTTTATTTTGTGCATTTTTTTGGGAAAACAATAAACCTTTAAAAAAAGATGTGTAGGTTTATTTTCATCTCGTACCCTGGTTTGACTGTCAGAGGTGTGTGTGTCTTATGTCAACAGTGATGGCTGATTTAAAAAAAAAACCAAAACAATACAAGAGGGTCACGTCTTAATGGCTGTAACTATTACTGTTACTGCCATTACTGTTAATGCCATTAATAACTGTTGTAGTTATTTGTCAATAACGACACCTTTAGCTTCCGGATTAAAACATTAAATGAAGATGTAAGAAAGAAATCCCGAAGGGGGAAATGTTCATAATAATCAACACCCTCCAATACAAAAGACACAAGTTGGATTTTGACAAAACCTTTTTAATTTTTTGACTGGTATCGTTTATAAAATCAACGAGTCTGCTTTGATGCCAACTTGAACATGGTGCGTGATTTATCTATCGTGTGTGTGTGTGTGTTTAGGGGAGTGTGTGTGTGTGTGTGTGTGTGTGTGTGTGTGTGAGCTGTGAGTGTCAGATTGATTGATAAGGCAACATGCAGTCATCAGTTTCAATTGGCCTCAAAGTAAAAACACACAAACCTGCTGCAGAATCACACAAACACTCACACACACACACACACACACTCTTAGCTGGCTGACACTGTTCCATGTGAACACGCTCATACACACACATAATGCATGCAGATGTGCACACACACTGATGCTGGGCAGATTAACAGCGAGTGACCAGAGAAGGGCTGATTGGCTCAGACAGCTGATGGGCTCAGACTACTTAGTGGAAAAGAAAGACACTGAACAACCGCACGTCTCAGAATTGAAGCTATACACACACACATATATATTGAGCTGATCTATGATGAAACCTAAACCGTTATCCTGCTCTCAAACTCTCCCACCGGATCAAGGAAAATCCCGACTGCTTTTGTCTCTTGATGCCATGCAGACCAGTTCCCCAAACATTAAAAAAACACCTATGTCTGTCCTAGTTACATGTCACGTTATTCACATTTAGTCCTTGTTTTGTGTTTAGTTAAGTCTCCAAACCCTTTCCTTCACACTATGGCTTCTTTAAAAACCTCCAACATGCGTAAGGATACTGGATGATGCAAAAACTGGAGGGATGATTTTTATCCAGATTGGTGGCAGAAGGATGTAGCATCACCACTCTCTGTACCCACACGTCAACGGGATGACACAAAAACTCAAGGAACTAGCAAAGAGGGTTTACTTTAAATGCTGGCATGTAAACTCCACTCACGCAAGACAATAGTCAGGTCTGGCTAAACACTATTTACTTTTAGTTATGTGTAGGTTTTAGCGAACATCACCATTTCAAATCACACCTTTTGCAATGCGGAGCACAAGCTGGGAAGGGATTGAGAGTAAATTGTCCTTATTTCAGTCCATATCACACTTCTTATAAAATTATGAGGAAATATTTATTGCACCATTATGTAAAAAGTCTAGCACATTTCTGTTACCATGGAAATACAGATACAATTAATTTACAGAAGATTATTTGTAACTGGTTTTGGTGGAGGTCTGCGGTCTCATGCACAGTTTTTTCTTCTTTTGCTGAGGTTTTTGTTCTTAACAATAGCTGCAAATACTTACTTCTGTAGAGAAAGTCCTCAAACCCACTCTTTGTTTTCATGCGTCACAGAAACAGCTGAAAAATTAGCATAGTGAACCACCTTCTGGATTAAGTCACGATGAAAACCCTGTTTCTAAGGCGTAACACACACTAAGCCGCACAATAGCTACACAGATCCGCCGCTACTCTACAGCTACGACACATGACAGGTCGGTCCACACGTTGTTCATGCAGTCTACTGGCACTAACTACTGCACACGGAACAAGATCTTCTGCACAAGCCTGTTTTGTTGATACACCAGCAGCTACACATGCACACAAACATGTTTGTTCACAGACAAAAAACCTAAAGCCACAACCCCTCTCGTATCCAGTCACACAGTGAGTGATTGTTAGTGGCCTGCAGAGGCTCCAACCCGCTCGCATTTACAGATATGTACTCTGTGTGTGTGTGTGTGTGTGTGTGTGTGTGTGTGTATGAATGGGTTGCATACATGTGCGTTATGATGATGTATCTCAGTGTGTGTGTACCTGTGTGTGTGTGTGTGTGTGTGTGTGTGTGTTTCCCCACAGGTCTGTAGGCATGGGGATATCAGGTGGACACAAACACACTGGTGAGGCGAGAGAGAAGACGGGCAGTGGAAGAAAAGCTACAAGCTGCAGAAAAATCACAAGGGAGGAAAAGAGGTGAGGACAGGTGACAAAGGGCTGAGGGGTGGAGGTGGGGGGCTGTCACAGTTGGGTGGGGGGGGTGGTATTGGGGAGTGAAGAGCTGAGGGTGCAGCATCTGGAAGAGTCTGTTTTAGTTGATCTGGTTCTGTAAAGTCACAAAAAATATGCTGAACATCTGGAGTCTGGTACATCGAGGCGAAGGGAGCGAGGGACGACCGCTGGGGGAGGATGAGGCGACAGCTACTAATACCCCTGGTGAAGGAAGAGACAAATGCCCAAGTTATTCTTTGACCCTGATATTGATTTTAGTTCACGAGCTGTTCACATTGCAGCTGCTGTACATGAAACAAACGAATATCGACTCTAGTTTCAGCTTACCTCCCCTCCGTCACCACCTTGCTCCATTCCTCCATATTCTCCCTGTTGGCAGAAAAGTTCCAATTAAGTACACGGTGTCATGACCCGGTCCGTACAGGAAACCCGCTTTGTGATCATTTGTTGTACGTGAACCGTGGCTACTTCCTGTCGGAAGAATTTACCTCATTTTATTGGTAATTAAATAAATGTTTTGCTAATTAAACACGTATTTCTTGTTTAATGGCCGTTCTTCTTTTTAGTAAAGAATGTCTAATATATGCGGCTAATTTTGTCATCCATGACAGTAAAAAAAAGGTTCAACACTTGCATAACTCAAAAGGCACGTCGACGTCGATCAGTACAAACGTAACATTAGCGGCGTAAAGAAGCAGAGATCAGACGGCGTCAAACACTGGTGGTAACCGGAAGTTATAACAAACTGGGTTTCCTGTAGGGATCTGTAAAAGAGGACGGGTAGACGGGAGGGGGAGGGGCCTCAGGCACCAGTGGACACTGAGTTTCTGTCATCATCCAAGCAGCTCAGACTGCGTCCAACATGCTGAAGGTTAAGTATCATGCGTTGGTCTGTTAGTTGATCTACGGGGATCTACAGGGATCTACGGCGTGGAAGTGGAGCTCCACTTTAGGTGCTGAAGCTGAAGCTGATGTTATTTTTAGTGCACATTAATGCCATTAATATATTCATGAGCTGGTCTGACGTCGTAGAGATGGCTGAGGAGCTCCAAGGTTACGAAGGAGAACTTTCATATCACAATCTTAAACGGAATAAATGAGTGTATGAAATCAAGCAATGAACTGCAGCACTTTTATGTCATTTGTTTTATATGTTTCCAGTTGAAACGTGTGATTTCAACCCACAAAACTGTACGTAAAATCATTCATTTGTGATTGAAAATGTATTTGTAACAGCCTTCGTTTGTCACTCACAAAAACATGCTTTTATTGTGTAGTTTTGCTTTTAAATACATATATAGATTATAAACCTGTTTTGTATGCACCATAGTGGTGACATTTACTTTTATATTACATTTAATTTGTACGCCTGAATCTTCTGTATATCAGATTTAAACATGTACGTCTTATTCCTTTAAGGTTTCATTGCATCCTATTTCGGAGTGTGTCCCTGGCGCCTACGTCAGGGACTTGGTGCATGAGCCATACAGAGTATCCCCGTTCTGTGCACCCCACCCCTGCAGAGATGACCTATGACCCCATCACACAGCCCTGTCAAATAGGCACCTCAACAACGGGCTCCTCCTACCGGGAGAACACAGATGAGACAACACACAGAAAAGGTAAGAAACAGGACACAAGACACGTGAGACCATCAGACAGGATTCAAAATGAAGTCCAAGTTTTAGACCAGCACCTCTGCACTGTGTGTTTGTTAGTGCTAGAAACTAATCAGTCAACACAATCACTTTTTTCTGCCTTTTTACCAAATACAAACCACTGACAGACTCAAAGAATTGCTGTGGTAGAATGTTTGAAGGCAGTCTCACGTCGAACGAGTCAGTTGTCATTGACATTCTTCTAGGGAGGTTTCCCACTGAGATGTGTTGTTGTTTTGTTTATGGGCCATTGAAGCTGCTGCACATTTTGAAAAATTGCTTGTTGTGTCCTCCCTCAGGGTCCCCTAGGGGCCCGTGGCCCCGAGCATCTCTCTACCTCGTATTGTGCAATAAGCTTTAACCACCACTGACCTGGTTTATGAGCCCGCTGGCGGCGGCGACGTTCTCAACTCCCTCCACGGTCGCCTGTGACACTTCGTTAGCCCCAGCGACTGCTGTGTCTGCAACGATGTTGGCCTGATCCACGGTCCTGTTGGCCACTGCGGCGCACAGTGAAAGAAGGGACGAAGTGGGACGTCAGCCGCGACCGGTACCCGCAAAAACCCCAGAACTCAATGAACTTCAACTTTCTTCATGTTCTACCTGTTAAAAGGTCTTCAGGACGACGAGGGTTGGTTACAAGTGTATTTATTACACATAATGTGTACATATCTTACCTGTGTTTACCGATGACACAACTCCCTCCTTCGTCTTATTGCCTGAAGAAAGGAGAGAATCGCATGAAATGAACCTGACCAACTCTGAGTCTTTCAGAGCATCTAATCTCATCAGTGCATTCAATATGCAAAGCCCTTTTATCCAAAGTGCTTTACAATTTGATTATTACACCACACACACACTCGATAGAACTGCTTTCGGCTCACCCATTGTTTAAAATCGATGTTATTCATAGTGTTTCTACTGGGATCACTGACACTGATACTTTTGTTTGACGCTGCCTCCACCCGACAGCTGAGAGTGTTCGGTCAGCTGATCCACCATCCTTTCAACATGTGGTCTTTGATTTACACCCTACTTTGTCAAATCACGCTCATCTTCCTTCCCCATCTTCCCTCTTTGGTGTTTCCGCGCTGCATCGAGCTCCGGTGTTTCCTCACGTTTCATGGGAAGATTTCTGTCGTGAATCGTGCTGCAGTCAGCAGACTCTGCCAGTGTACGTCTCTCTACTCAGCCCCCCTGTGCTTATCACAGTGTGATCCCAAGCAGATTAGATGGTTATATAATCTGCCACAGACAGAGATGTATCTGCGGTAAAAGATGACTGGTCAGAGGAAGGCGAGAGGAAAGAGATGGCGGAGATTCAGCTCCTACGTTCACACAGATGATGCAATTTACAGCCTCCCTGCCCCCCCCCCCCCCCTCCCCCCCCCCCCCG
>CAAKHB010002222.1:11099-28051 GCA_901007665.1 Aeoliscus strigatus
GTTAAAAAAGCTGTGTGTGATTAGGGAACATAACTTAAGGTATAAACTGACTCAGATTTCAAAAGTCACAGTTGCCCGTGCTGCCAGGGATATCCCAGGGATATCTTGGGGAAAAACCAATACGCATATTGCGCGTAAACTTTGCTGTATGCCTGTTGATGTTTGTGCTTCGACAGTATAAATAAACTAAATACCAATCGCCACCTGCGGTAACACAATGGTTCACATTCACGTCCTCACCAAACGTACCCCATTCACCCTGATGTCAAATCCCTCCTTTGTCCCCCTTTTTCTGTTTAAGTTATGCTGTTTGCTCACCGACACCCGGAGCCGCCATAAGAGGATGCCGCTACATTTGTTGTATTGTGTCGGATTAACAACGGGTCAGTTAGTGCCAAAGGGGAGCAGTGGAAACATGTCGGTGAGAGCAGCTCTCCCCTTATTAATTATCATTCAGCTGCTAGTTCCTGGGAGATTCCATGGTGCGTATTTACCAACCCTGAACCCCAATGCTGGTAACAGCATCGGATTTCCCTGAATAGAAACGTGGAGATACATGCGTCACAGATGGGAAGAGACAGCCGATGCCAAATACTTCCCCAAATAACAATGTGTTTCGCTCTCATTTGACTGTTTGACTGAGGAGGGTGAGCAGCAGCATCCCTGTGAGTGATACGTCAGCAGGAACATCCTGCAGACACTGTCTACACTGTCAGTAGCCAAAGTATAAATACTGACTCCGAGGCGGTGGAGATACGTCATTTAAGGCTTGAGTTGATGCCTAGAGGCGCACTGTACACACACTGTGGTACTTCATGTAAAACACCCGCGGGGGGGGCACCAGCTCGGTCATGCTCCTGTCGACGGGATGAACCCGAGGAAATCGCCTGACGCGCTCCACGATGTTTCCTGCAAAATTAGATTTGAACGTTCGAACAGATGAAACATTGAAAAACCACCTCACCTCCTGTCTCCTGTTTGTTAACTGTGTCGGTGTGAATCACTTCAAAGGGGAAAACTGTTGTTCAGGCTGTCGAAACATTCAAGTAAAACTTGTATTCCAAGTTTTGTATTCCATTAAATCTTCTCTACAACTGGGTTTTAGAATCGTACTGTCTCCTCTCAATAACTTACTATTCAGTAGTGGAAGTAGCCAAACTCCAACTGTCAGGTTGTGCTTCTCTTGACTTCCCTTTATACTCAGGAGGGAATTGATGTTCTTTCTTTTAACTGATAAAAACCAGTTCTTAATACAGCAAATCAAATAAAGTCCATCCTAGTCTTGTTCTAACTAACTTTATGCAGTTCCAGCTATCAACTGTATAAAAAAATAGCTAACGATATAAACGTGAAGTAATGTAGTTGAAGCTAGCCGAGTATACATTTGTTCAGACAAGCTAACTGTGAGTAAAATATAGTTAAAACTAGCCAACTAGTTGAAATTGATTGAGCCAGATTAAAAATAGTCCAAGCTAGCTAACAGCGGGTGTTTCATTGTTGTCATTTTACACACGTTTCAGGATTAAAATGTAACAAATTGTATATTTGATGTAAGAAATGCATTGTGAAAAAGAATGACAAACCAGATGGTACAAATATTGGCAAATAGGGCAAATATTTGTACTTTCACTCAAGCAGGGTTTCTTGTACTATTACTTCAAATGGAAATGTTTACATGACTCTATTACGAGATGAACACTTCTGCAGACAAGACAGTTATAAGAAAATGTCATAACTATCAGACAATGTAGTGATTTTTGCAGTCTAGACTTAGAGATGTGGAGCAGGTCAACGTAAACACTGACTGAACTTATCTGTTGGTGCATTTGAGGTCAGCGGGATTAAACTGCGTCCCCAAATCCGCTTTGTGAACTGACTTCTGTTTGTTAGTGGTCAAATTAGACATAGAAAAGTTTGGTTACTTTTGATTATTGCTAATATTTTTTGAAAACACCCAGAAAACTCAAACAATTAAATATTAAGCAGATCATTCTAAATATAACATCAATTGAAAATGAATATTATGGATGTAAAATGTAAACATTCTTATTTTTTGTTATTAACATTAACATCATACAATGATGAGAGAGCCATCCAAGATGGAGGATGTCAAATAAATACTGTTAAAACACCGTATCGTCAACATAGGCCTTCATAATTCATGTTTCCTTTACATTATTCAAGGTTCACCTAGGTTGTCAAGGGGACGCCATGTTCGTTCTCACTTATGATCCAGGAGACATTTATATTTGATGCCCTCCTTAAGATGCTCTTCAACATAGGTGTAAAAGCAGTTTGTTGAGCTGAAGCAATTTGACAGGCTATAATAATAATAATAATAATAATAACAAAATAGCAATAATATAAGAATAATAATGATAATAATAATGACAATAGGATGACTAATATGAATAACAGCAAACTTTATTTTAAAAAAAACTGTGCTATTGGACAGCACATAATCCATCTCATATATTGGTCACTCCCTGAAAAAGATCTGGTCTATCTGGGCTCAAGCCACCCCCCACCCCCCCACCCCCAACAAAAACAGCAGCACAGTTTTATATCAGTAACACTTCTGCGTGACTTTTCTGTTGCCCCAACTTTTAATTTAACTGCATGAGAAGACGTGATTAAAGTTTAATGAGTGGACTTTCCGATTTGAGAGGACTTTCTATTTTGAGTGCCTCTTTTTGTTTCCTAAGGGGATGTTTGACCTCCTTCTGTTGACAGCGGTGTAGAACATAATATCCTTTGATGGATACTTCTTTGTGAAACATCTTTTAGCAACATGACAGTCAACATTTCAGCAAAGATCTAAGTAGAAATCAAACCTTAAAGGGCCCTGGCGGCATTAGAATCATTGTCTAATCACGCAGCTACACGGCACCTCCACTCTGTCAGTAGGCCGAGTAGGAAGCAGAGATGCGAGAGAATTAGTGTGACATCTTCTGTTGGACTGGAGTGAATATTATCATTTTGAACCACTCCACACAGACAAGTTACTAATTTTACTGAGAACACAAACATGTGTGATTGTTTACTGTTGTGATGGCTGCATGCAATTATAATGTCACCTTGTCTGTTGTGTGTCCCCTAAATCATTCAGCTGTTTTCACACACGGAGAATTAATGTACCGACAACAGATTGTCTCAACAACCATTTGCAGCACAGCACAAGACTCTGTAATACCCAAATTGAACACGCACAGTGGGATGTGCTGCTGCCTCCTGTGACCCATATTGCATTCTGACAAAGCGGCAGTACAAAATATAGGTCAACCAAAACTAAAACATTAATAACAGACAGACTAGAGTCAAAGTCCAAATGTGTGAACTGGCCGAGGTCCCCTCCGAAGAGTAAATACCCAACTGGAGCGCTAACAGAAATGGACTAATCCGTCCTCCACAGTGAGTCTGTAACAGCAGGCGATTTAACACCAAAACACTGCAGACTGGCCTCCCCAGGCTCTGAAAACCTGTACTTATCCTCGTAATTTAGCGATTGACAAATTCAAAGACTTAACCCCTGTCACTGCACAAGCTGGGTAAGTCATTGTTAGAGGCCTCTGAAAGAAAAATGCCAGCTATTGACACATCGCTCAGCCTCCATTAAAGCGATCCTCTGACGTTATCCCCAAGGCCAACTTGAATATTGCAGAATGGGATGTGGGCGAAAAGATGAATGATGCTGTTTTTAATACCTTCGGACACACAGAGGCGAGGAGGATTCATGTCGCAGTGTAACACACAATGACGTCTCTCCTATAATGAGCTTTTTTTTCTACTCATCGTACCACAGTCTGTGCATGCAACGTGACCTTCTGTTTGTGTCTCCAGTAGCTCAACCTGTTTTTGTGTGTCAGCTGGGTCACTTGTAACAGCGCAGACACACAGACTCAGTAAGTCACCGCCAGAGACATCTTACCGCATCCACTTAAGGCCCGTGGGGAATCCAGGCACATTCATATTTTAGATGTTGAGTTTATGATCTTATCACTTAGTGAAAGTAAAGTCGAAGAAGACACAGACTTTTATCTCCCCTCTTTGAACAAAGCTGCAAAAACGTCATATTTTTTTCTATTTTAAATAAACGTAGGACATTGGATGCTCACGTCATGTTTTTCTGCTGAAGTGAGATGATGATTCCTTTGTAACCACACTGTTTTCAGGCTTTCAGCTCACCCCAAACCCCTGTTTTACCACTAAGCCCTTCATTGGCTGGAACCTCCATAATCTCACAGTTGAACCAAAAGTATGTGTTTGTTTAAATATCACCAGGGATATGTGGCCACTTTAATCTGTTTACCATCTTGAATTGAATAAATATTGTCTTCATGTTTACTGGATGATGACAAAACTAGCTAAGGACGGAAAAAAAGAGCAAGGCAATAGAAACACATGTCCTCACAAGCTGGTGTTTTCTCCGCTACGTCCATGTTTTTCTCTGTGGCGTATTGAGACGAGATGGTGTATGTAAGGATAGCGTGAATCAGAGTCACTGAGTACATGGTGAAGTTGGTTTACTAATTAATTCAGGAACTGACGCATCAAAGTCTGAAAGATTGAGGCAACAGCATCCACACAGCAAAAGCTATCAAACTTCCTCACGCAAAGCTCCCTCCTCCTCCTCCTCACCCCCCTCTGCCCTCCATGTCTCTGTCTCTCTCTGTCTGTGTCACCGTTTTCCCTCCCGCTCATGCACTGCCTCCGGTTTTTGGTGCTCTTGCCGTTGTGCCGCTCACGTTTGCTGTGTTACCTCTACTCTTTCATGCTTGGCCTTCTCTCAGATGGTTTATTCCCAGTGCCTTCGTATCAGATCTGCAAATTGAAACCATGTGATAAAACACACAGTGAAAGATGTCAGTCATAATGTAAATAATTCTCAACTCAGCTGTAGTTCTGTCATTTTCATCAGACATTTTCAGTTTGTGATTGTGCTGCATTTTGCCATCATGACTCTTATAGAGAGAGAAAGAACTCCAACTCTAATTCCCCTGCACAACTGATTAGTACTTTAAAGTACAATGTCATATGTTTATAATATGTCAGTGTTCTCATTTGAAAAAATATGTATTCCTCAGTAATTTGTTTACAGATGTATAAACTTGTATGTGTAAAGACCTCACCATTTTTTTCTGTGTATTACTTTAGTAGTTTGTGGTCCATGACAGTTAGTTACATTTATTCTATGCATTTCTTGTTCAAAGGTCATCTGCAGGTCAAAAGGTTGAAGATAGAGGAAGGAATTATCAGAGGGTGCAGCTGAGCTTTTGACCTTGTTACATGCTTATGTTTTCCTTATATGCTTTTCCTCAGTTTTTCTCATGATTCTGTCTTTGTCTCTGACCATCCACACATTACTGTGGAAAACCTGCGTCTTAATGCAATACACAAGCATGCATGGCATTTTCATAGAAATATGTCCAATACTCACAAAAGTATGTTGTGACTCACGAAATTTGACAAATGTTATATTTGGCAAATGCAAACATCTTTTCTACCTGTTTTATCTTGTTCTCTTTATCTCTGACTCTGTTCTGGTTTACACATTAGCTCCCCTCGGCTCCTATCGGACACTGCAGGGAGCGTTGGTGTCCCACAGAACACTGACCTACAGGTTAAAGTTCACAGCCAAAATAAAACAGGGATATTAGCATGGTATCACATCACTCTGAGCACGTATCACACCCATGAACATAGTACATGCAGGGACACGCGCTCACACACGCACACACACGCACACACACACACACACACATACACACTGCTACACTAACTTACTCACATACAGTCTGTATTTCCCTGCAGCATGTGTTTTCAACAGTAAATCTCTGACTGTAGATTGACAGTGATGTGTTCTGTCCTATTTATGAAACATGGCTACAGATTGTTTTCTAATCTCCCTCACACACACACACACACACACACACACACACACACACACACATACACATGCGTGCACTATATGATGGAAACACAACAGACAGAGGTTCATGTGAGGTAACGTGTTTACTTTTCACTCGCCAGTGGAAGCTTTAGAAATGGAAAAGCTACTTATTAAACGCAACTATTCTACTGAGCCAAATCTATAATGCGTCTGTGGTGGCCTGGCACTGTGACCTTTTAGTCCAAATGTTGATAGGCCTTAATTGTATTTAGCTGCTGTAATTCCACTAACAGTCTGACCCAGAGGCTAATCCCGGGCATCCAGGCAGCGAACCATGTTCTCTGCCAGCTGCCATTTGCTGAAATGGCATTTTGAACGTCGCAGCTGAAATGTCCCTTGGTGTGTCGGTTTGCATGCACTATCTCCCTCTCCTTCTTTCTCATGCCCTCATTTTATAGCCTGAAATTCATTAAAAGTGATTTATTCTACCCCACTTCTTTTATTGTCACCATCAGTCAATTACATTACACTAAACCATAGTGCACCAATTAAAAAGCAGGAAGCAGATTATGGCAGACACCCAAATCTGAATTAAAACTCCCCTCCCCCTTTATTCACCATCGCTCTCTCTGACCCTGCTTTCCGTTTGTTTCTTATCCGCAGGCATCTGTTTGGTCTCTCCATCTCAAATCATTTCTGACTCTCCCTTGTTGCCCTCCTCAATGTCAAAACGCTGCATCGCTCTGCGTCGTCACTTGGCTTTCTCTCTGTTCCGTCGGACCTCTTGACAGTCACCCCTCTCTCTTTTTCTCTCTTTCGCTCTCTCTCTCCACATTCATCAATCTCGTCAGCACGCTGTAGGCAAGGAAAAACAGAGAGCGATGTGACTCAGTCAGACGTACTTAAGTGCTCTGCCTCTCAGCCACGAGTGAACCCCACAATGAGGCTTTTGAAAAGTCAAGTGGATCAAGAAGATTCGCTGCCATCTGCAGGATTAACCACTAATCAATATGAGAGCAGATTAATAGCTGTGAATTCGCAAATCAGCGACGTGACAAGCAGCAGGGTTCCAACAGGTCATGGGATCTGTGGAATTCTGACGACATTGATAAGTGGCCCGAGAGTGGTGGTTGTTCATCTTTTTTGGTGAGATAAAACGGAACAGGATGACAGTTTTAGGTCATCGAAAAATTGTGATTTATATGGACAGTCAGGGAAGATAACATCACAACAATAGCATCTCTAGTCGACTAACAGCAGCAGCATTGTCAAACACCACAGACGGCTGTGAGCTTGGCTGATTTATCAAACCTCATGTATATTATACAGATCACAGTTGCCATCTTTCTCACCTCACTTCACAGCATCTGAGTCATGAGTTTAATTGAAACATGTACATTTGGGCTTTCTACATGAGAACGGGTAACACTGTGATTATTTTTGGAAACTGTTGCGCATTTATTATTCCTATTTTGCTTAAATCCTGTAAGTACAGACACAGGTGGTTAATCTGGCACTAGTTCTTTGCGACGCAGAATAATAGACACTAGATTGAGAGACAAAAGTGAATGTCCCATTTGTGCACATTTGTCTTTGTCCCAGTCCCAGGGAGATGCACTGTTTGCCAAAGAGACCACGTTTTTCTTCAGGAGAGTGAGCTGATACACAGAAAACATGTATTTTTGTGTCTTACAAGTGTGATTTTTTTTTTCTCTGCCCAGAAAACAGAAGGTGATTAAAGTCCTTTTTATGACGCTCTTGAGTGATTTGACCTCTTGTTTCTCAGACGTGCCGTGGTATGTTCGGTTGACACAGCTGCTGCATCCGTGGTGACAGGTGACGCTGAGTTGAAAAGCGTTTTCCAAACCCCTTCTTCTCCCCTTTTTCATACCTCAATCTCCACCTGTCTCTTTATGGAAACCAGCTAGCTGAAGCTTCATCAAACATGTTAAACTTTCCCCTTCTTGGTGGGCTCTCCTCCTGCTCGCCTTGCCCTTGATTTCTGACATTTCAATGTATCACCTCTCTCTCCACCTTCTTCGCCCTGTTACCTAACGGTTCCTCACACCCTCTTCTCCTTCCTCCGTTGCCCCCCTCCCTGTGTGTAACAGTAGATGGAGTTATTAGTCAGACAGTGGGGATGACTGAACAGGTGTTTTCCAAATAGGCCTTTAAGCACTTGCTGCATCATCATCACTCGCCAGTGTGTGTGTGTGTGTGTGTGTGTGCATGGCCTCTGTGTGCCCTCTTTGCCTCAGGCGAGTCATTTGCCAGTCGAGGTGGGAGGGGGGACGTTGCATATGTATTCATGTGCGGTATGTGTATGCATATGCGGACGCATAACAAATGTAGGTGTGAAGAGGTGTTATATCTTTACCAGCTGCTGCTTGTCGTTACTCATTGATGCGCAGCAGCAGTGGAGAATGGCCTTGGCCTGGCTACATTCCATTGAAAAGTCAAGTGCTGACATATTTAGGAGTGAAGGAAACGTTCTTTTCTCGACACTTTTCCCACCTTCGACCCCATTCTGCCGCCCCTTTACCTGACGCATTAGACATGCCCAATTTGCGTCTTTGTTTTTTGTGTCCTTTCCCTTCATGTAGAACAAGTTGGAATGTATTGCAGGCCTCCTAAATCATACATTTGCAGTAGACATTTATCACCCCGTAAAAGGTACCAGCTGGATGTGACACACACAGATGCAAAAAGAGAAATGTCTCACACTGTTCCTTAAAAAAAGATGTATGCAGCTGAATCATAACCTTCATCTTTCTTGTTTTTAATCAGCTGTGCAACGTGGACGTACGTCAAACTCCCAGAGCAGCCCAGGACAGTACCTGACCAATGGCACTGACCCGTACAACAGCCAGCCATATCTATCCGGCTTCATCTCTCTGCTGCTGCGCGCAGAACCCTACCCAACGTCTCGCTATGGGGCCCAGTGCATGCAGGGAAATAACCTTATGGGAATTGAGAACATCTGCGAGCTAGCAGCCAGGCTGCTGTTTAGCGCCGTGGAGTGGGCCAAGAACATCCCTTTCTTCCCTGATCTGCAGCTCATGGATCAGGTGAGTGTGGATGCTTGAATATATTTCACCTTACAAATACAGTATGTACATGATGGCTACATTGTTATTTTTATATGGACGAATGATTTTTTCTGTTGAAAAGCACCAGACTATCCAGAGGGATATTTTGTCATATAATAGCACTGGCATGGGTGGGGAAAAAGACCATTGAATGAAAACAAGTTGAAAATCGAAAGCTCTCTGCTTACACTTTCACATCTTTCCATGAGGGAAAAATATTTTCCGCCTTTTTTGTCAAAGAAATAAGAAATCAGTTCTCTATTGGCAGTTATAGGTATTCATTGTATTTTGTGTTTCTATTTATATATTGTACATGACATAAGCATCATGTATGGTATGGCATGCATTTATTGTCATTACACAGTACAAGTACAGTACAATGGAATCACATTTGGTGAGAGAGCACCTGGGCCGCTGCACCTAGAGGGGTGTTGATAATGTTGTGATTTGGCACTATACAAATAAAATCTGACTTGACTCATAGTCCCAGTCATCACACAAATGTCTGGTCAGTTAAATCCAATCCATGATGTCATTTGCCCATTCTAGTCCGTTTCATCTTGCATGCATAGGTTGACATCTCAGTTACCATCAACGTGTGAATGGTGTTCATTCGTATGTAATGTCACACATGTTTAGTATTCAAATAGTAGCAGCCATCGGCTGCTGATCGCTCATCTTTCCTTGTAGTGTTACTGTCAATGGAATCTCACCATGACGATGTTTTAGCTTGTCTGTGATCAGCCAACTCATATTCTAATAGCTGCCGACGGGTTGTCTGTGTCTGAAAAACCTCTTCAGTTTAGCTCTTTAACTAAAGTATTAAGGTGAAATCAAATCAGTCACAGACAGTATGTTATTTCATGCCCTAATATCAATCAATACCTCCTGCATCCTAGGTGGCGCTGCTGCGCATGTCATGGAGTGAGCTCTTTGTGCTCAACGCTGCCCAGTGCTCCATGCCACTTCATGTGGCCCCTCTATTGGCAGCAGCAGGCCTGCACGCCTCGCCCATGTCAGCGGAGCGCGTGGTGGCCTTCATGGACCACATCCGTGTTTTCCAAGAGCAGGTGGAGAAGCTGAAGGCCCTGCAGGTGGACACCGCCGAGTACTCCTGCCTCAAGTCCATCGTGCTCTTCACATCCGGTTAGTGTGAATGTGTGTGGGATAGAGGAGTAGGCAGAGGAAAAGTGTTACAACATGAGAGATGTGACATTTCAGTAATTATTTCTGAAATGTAATGTAAAAAGGGTTTTGCAGTGTCTAAATATGCAGTTGGTCTCCAGTCAAGTTTACATGTTTACTCACTCAAATGTCTCGTGCATTGCCACATGATGTTCTGAAGTCCCACAGTAACAATGGATCTTGGCTGGGAAAAAACAGGGAAAGCGTGAGAGGACTCAGTCGTCATTTGTTGGACTTTGGTATCGTTGTAAACAAGCTCATTTCGCTCCATTTTATTTGTTTGCTGTTCTTCCACAAAATCTCACACAGGATATTGGGTAGATTTTGATGCCGTCACAATGCAAAAGCTATTTGTTTATTTTTTTTTAACTCAAACCACATTTGAAGAAAAATAACTACACTCAAGACTTTTTTAGGTTTAAAAAAAAATCCTGTCCAGAAACTATACAGTTCAGTTTAACTCAGTGTGTTTTTACATCGCCCAACAACCAATAACTAATGTTTTTAGCTGCAGAAACATTCCGTGCCTTAGCTGTGTTGAAACGCAGGCAGAGCTTACATGAAGGAAACATCAACTGTATGTCACTCACAACCTTTTTCCCCTCGGCTGAGCCCGACCGCGATGTGACCTGCAGTAGATATTGTCTCATTGGCTCCATATGTAAATGCTGCTGCTCATGGTCTCTACACTCCATGAATTTCAGGGTAATTTGATCGCAAGCTTGTAATAGGTCGTTATTCACTCCGTGAGAACCTGTATTCACTTAAATCCTTTTTTTTTTTTTACAAGAATGAACCATAAGCTTTCTCCCACAGCTTGTATCTTTATCTGTAGGTGCTAATTGGAGTGTGTTTATACATGCATATATTATCTGGAACTATCTTTACATTATGCACCTCCATCAAGAAGGAAGCAAACAGCCCATCTGTAAAGGTAATCACTCAATTTCCACAGTTCAGCTGTTTTCATTACAAAGAAAAGGCTTTTGATTTGTCAGTTGGAAAACTGCCTGTTTTAAAAGCTTTGTACAAAAGCAGAAGATTTGCACCTCGCAGCTTACATGGTCTGAGCTACGGATGTTTGAATCAAAATAGAATGGTTTAACATTTTGAGAAACCCCATGAGATAGACATTGTTTTGATACAGTGTCTATGCAAAGTCTGTTGAGTTTTATCCCAGCAGTCACTGCGCTCCATTGCCAGCCAAAACACTGTCACATCAGGAATACCTCACCAAGAGATCATGCCTTGTGAGCCGTGGGGAGGAACGGATGGTGAAGAAGCTAACACTGAGATGTCTCTCGTTTTCGTTTTATTGCATTTCTTCTCACTTGCATGGCTTGTCAGATTCGCTCTGTGTGTACTGAGCGTCTCTCCTCCATGGGTGTTCTGTGGAGCCCACTCTGCCTTCATTTCCTCACGTTCATCAGCCCTCTCTCCTCCATGATCCCATCTATTATTGAAACCAGTCACCCAACCCCCTCCCCGGTGCTCCCTAAACCCAACCCCAAGGCCCAGGCCAGACCCCAGGACCCCTGCCCCCACCGCAGGAGTTGAATTATGTATGGTAGGTTTCAGTGAGACAGGATTGGCCACAGCCCCAACCATGACCTACATAACCCCTGTAGCCCTGAGCATCCCATGTGACTTCCTTGTGTGCAGGCAGATGTACCCACTTGTGCACACATCACAGAATACAGCACCAAAAGACAATATATTTAGTCAAACGTGGCAACATTAACAAACGAAGACAGACATGCACACACCAGACAGACTCCTTAATAAACATGACTCTTGCAGACCTGGTAAGATGAGCTAACAAGCTCAGACAAACACCAATCGTCTCTCACCTCCCTCTGAGACCTCTCCCTCCCTCCCATCAAGCCACATCAGAGAACGGGCATTTCAGTCCTGCCACCCTGATCCCTCACCCCCACTGACCTGGTGTGTGCCCAAGGATCAGACAAAAGAACACGGCGCTTGGCGTGGAAGGGCGCCCACAGAGCTGTCGCTTCGGCACGCGAAGTGGTTTCAGTCGCACAGACAGCTTTGCTAATCCCAACCAGGCATGGACTGCCTTGTCACGCAGGACCCAAAATGGCGGCCAAACCGAGAAAAAAAAGTTCAGCTGTCCTCAGAGAAGTGGAAAATACAGCCAAAGTGGGAGCAATTATTCATCCACAGTGATGAGAATAGTGGCCACTGGGAGGGTGGGGAGGGTTTGACACGCTCGATTAAAATATGAAGTAAATTAATTTTTTTTATTCGGGCCAAACGGGGCAGGGTTTACACAGGGGACAGATCAAAGTGTGAGATGACAAAGGAGAGCTACGATGCAAGGTGACAGGTTAAAACCTACGGCCCAGCGCTTTTAGACTAAAAGAATGCTTGAGAAGAAATTGCCCTCATCGAAATCCTGCCTTGCAAATGAGGGTTCATCCAGGGGGCAGAGTCAAAGAGCACAAAGGCAGCGTACAGTAGAATGTGTCTTTGTTTTGAGTTCACACATCGCTGACCTCCTTCGCTAAATCCCCTTGTGCTTTACCCTGAACATAGAGGGTGTGAAAAGTATTGCACACCATGCTACCGCACTCCCTCAGTTGTGTGAGACTCTCACCAAGGTGGGGGCCAGTAGGAAGGGAGGTGAGAGGAGGTGGACGGCAGAACATGACCCCCAGCTGAGGGAAAGGGAACACTGTACTGTGCTGTGAACACACACCACAGGGGTGTGGTGGATATATATAGCGGTAGTGACAAGTTCGATTACAGCACGTTGGAGGATGATTTTTTGGCTTAAATCTGTTTTTTTGGCGACTGTGCTGTCAGCTTGTTGCAAGGGTTCCTGTCGGTAAAACGGAATTCTTCATGGGGAGTGATGAAGTACCTAGGATTTGGATTCTGCAACTGGGGAATACACCTCTGACATGTGGTGACAAAGAACCAGTTTCAGTTGATATCGTCTGCAAACGTAGCGAACCTTTAGATCTGCATCAGTTACGAGGACATAGTATTAGTATAAGTCCAAGCCCAATGTCTGATCAGTTTGACCCATTGCCAGTTGATTCAGTTTGCTCTGTGGCAGTTTTGCTCTGTGGCATCTATCAACTCAAAAAAAAAAAAAAAGAAAATCAAGCCTGTTGCCTGATGCAACTGAAAACTAAGGTGTCTGTGAGGAGACACCTAGACAGTGACCTGAAAAGAAAACTTCAACTTGGTTTTTATCACATTCTCAAGATAGATTTGTATAGCTAAGAATAAGTTTGTATAGCAATAGTTGCTAATATTTTTCTCCTTCTTCTCTCTTAGATGCGATGGGGCTGTCAGATGTCGCCCATGTGGAGAGCATCCAAGAGAAGTCCCAGTGCGCCTTGGAGGAGTACGTAAGGAACCAGTACCCCAGCCAGCCCAACCGCTTCGGACGCCTCCTCCTCCGTCTGCCCTCTCTGCGGATCGTCTCCTCTCCCGTCATCGAGCAGCTGTTTTTCGTCCGCCTTGTTGGCAAGACACCCATTGAGACGCTGCTCCGCGATATGCTGCTCTCGGGCTCCAGTTACAACTGGCCCTACATGCCCACCGTGCAGCGTGAGCGGCCCATATCCCTCCACTACAACGAGAACGGGCCCTGAGAGAGACAGACAAAAAGGAAAACGGTGGGAGACATTTCGGGCTGAACTCCTTCATCCACCCCTTCTTCCATTCATACTCACCATTCCACTCAAAACCCAGTCTGAATGATGTAATAGGTGATCGTTCTGGTTACACAAGCCAGCTAAACATTCACTGGGGCCAATCCTGAGACTTGGTGGCCCGCCGCAGTTCTTCCTGACAATAAAAGTCTACATTTGTGGTGTGGCACGAGCTGGACAGCTTGGTAGAACGGGTTATTGCGCAGTTCACCAGCAGGTCTGTTGGACTCAAGATGTCAAACTTGCTATTCAAAGGTGACAAAGACAAAACTCTAATATCTCTGTCACTGGTGCTACGCCATGTACAAGCATCCCAGTATAACAAATACTGAGCAAGGGCTTTGCCAATGAGACTCTGAACACCCAAGAGCAGCAAGCCCTTTGTACATTTCCCAGTTTTTGAAAAGAAAACCAGAAGCCATTAAAAAGGACAAATGCCAAAATGTCTTGGACGTTTGTAAAAGACATGTTTTATTGTGTGTATGTGTGTTTGTATTAGCACTGTTTATATGGAGAGAAAACTCATGATTGTGTCCATATGTACAGTATATCATTGATTCATCGGCACCTATAGCATATTCACGTTCAATGGGAAAAGCTCAGGTTCAAAGGGTGGGACAAGACAGACATGCCAACATCCACACGAAGACAGAAAAAAAGCTAGATTTACACTTATCAGCAGCCTGTGCCAAAGCTAAAAAATATGTTTGGGATAGTTTTTGTGGTGATGAGAATTGTATGTTTTATTATGTCTATAATTTGACTTGATTCGTTTCGGGCTTTCAGGGGAGAGAAGGAGTGATCGTAAACGCAAATAAAAGCTTAGGCACTTGCATTGTAATGTAGTCAGGACCTACACTTATTCACTCCTGTAAAAACCACAGCACTGGTAGATCCTTGCTACCCATATGCCCCTGCGATCAACTGACATTTTTACTTACTCAAAAGCCTCATCACTCTTTATGTAATGTTATCACGGGATTGGGAAAATTCATTGCTTTTTACCTATGATTGTCAAAATTTACCTTTTGAACATTTTTTGAGGGGATGGGTGGGTGGGAGCATTTTACAAAACTAGCTGTACTTGCCTTAGAACAAAAATTTTGTCACTGAACATTTATCTTATGACTGTGCCATAATCTCTCGTTACCTGTTATAACAGGTATTATGATGCGTCAGAAGAGGAAATGAACTCACATGACGCAAAAAATTAAAGTGACAGAAGCCGCAAAGTATAGAACCATAGAACCAATAGCAGACTGTACTGCCTGAATCATTATTCAGACCTCATGTGAGTTCGTTCCCTTCCTGATAATATTGTCATGTAGGGAAATCCCCCCTCGACTCATGTCATTGGAAGTTATCGTACCAATACCGTAGAGAAATGTATCACTAACCTCTGAAAACCTCAGTCTGTGTTACAATATTTTCCCAGTTTGACTTGAGACTGTGACTTAGTGTAGGACTACTTTAAGTTGTTTTTGTTTTTCTCTTCCCTTTGTTGGAAGTATGTTCAATTTGGAAAAATATCTCACATAACACTTTTGACACTTTGGCATCAAAAGCCAGTGTTGGTATTGGAAAAGCCATCTGGGATTTTAAAAAAAATCGGCCTGTTTATAAAGGAATTCACAGAAAGTTTTTATGAGTTTTTGTTGTTTTCCAATTTTTATCCCCTCTACATATTGTTTGGAAATATGGACTATCCGTGTATTAAAATAAAATTCTGTTGTTCACAGTACCTGTTCTCTCTTTTACATGACGAATTCTGAGAAGACACTTATCAGGAGACAGAATGCAGCGTACTAAGATGTCGATTCGTTTAGTCTGACGGGGGTTTTCGTCTATACGTTGCACATTTCAGGTCTGTGGACTCAAACTATTTCTTAAATTAAGCGAAGAGAGGCCCAGATAGTGTGTAATCATACTTTTGTTGTTTGTGCACCAATGAGTACATGCTCAGAGTGGCATTTTTGTTGAGTTTGTTCACATTTGTGCACACAGAGTTAAAGGAATGTGGCCCCATGTGGCCCAAACCTCCTCCACATGTGGAAACCATGATGCATCTCAAATGTGTCCAAACCTGTACTGAGGACCCATCTTCAAGAGAAGGTGTTATTGTCTAATCTTCATGTGTGGCTTTAGCTGTTGGCATTTAGACATTGCACCATTTTAAGGTGATATCGATAGTAGCAGGACACTCGAAAGAGGAAAAACAAAATCAAAGACAATCCATTAGTGACTGACACACAGACTCAATCTTACCTCTTGAGAAAGTCACAAATACAGGACCATGCTAGATATCTAGGATGCTTCCTCCGTTAGGAAAACAGTCAAATCAAGGTTGTATCTTCAGATTATTTTCATTGACAATTGAAAGTAAAAAGAACCATTCAACTTGTATTTGTAACAAAGATTTAAATAGATGCAATTGGCACTGAAAGTGTTGGGTCTGTAGTAGTAGAAGTATTAACAACAACAACAACAACAACAACAGTAATAATAATAATACCATGATGATTCTGAGGCTAGTAAGACGTGGCCTCTTCACACTGGGATGCATGACAGAAACTAAACACTCTCACCCAGTGTGTGTGTGTGTGTGTGTGTGTGTGTGTGTGTGAGACAGAGAAAGAGAGAGACAGGACGGGAGAGAAAGAACACACATGGTCTTTGACCTTTGACCTTTGGGACCTTTGGGATACCTTCAAGGAGTATCACTAGGTGTGTGCACGTGTGGTCAGGTTTGGGTAAACACAGTGATAAACACCTCTCAAACAGAGACCAACCGAGAATCAAAAACAGCAGCAAAAACAAAAAACTTTACTTCCAGTTTAGTCTCCCCAACATGAAGTTCATCTTGACAAGTTTCTCCTTTTGTATTCTTACACTCACAAAACACACACACCCTGCATATGGTAACCTTGTGCCCTTTGCACCCAATCCCCCTCCTCCAACCACCACCCCCAATCCCTCAATCTCCTCCTTCTGTCCTTACCGCCAACAACCATCCCGCCTCTTGTGCAAACCTCTGTGTGTGTGTGTGTGTGTGTGTGTGTGTGTGTGTGTGTGTGTGTGTGTGTGTGTGTGTGTGTGTGTGTG
>CAAKHB010002222.1:28071-75161 GCA_901007665.1 Aeoliscus strigatus
GCGCATATATGTGTGTATTAAGAGTAGCCGATTGACTTATGCCTTCATTTCGGAGCTGTCACTCCTGGCCAAACACCATGACCCCTAACCTCCAGTTTGGAGGCGTGCATTTTTTTTCTTTCTCTCACCATATGAATATAGAAAACACATGTGGCCCAAAGGTGTGTGTGTGTGTGTGTGTGCGTGTGTGTGTGCTTATATGTACAGGTAAATCAATCTACCATAGCTCCCTTGAATGGCAGGAGCTGAATTACTTTTGCACTTCAATTTTGCACACCTACCATTTATTGCAAACACCGGGCACAGCATAAACCATAAAAGCAAAATATGTTGCTTGAAGATACAAATTAGAGCTAGTAAATAGCAGAACCCCCACAACCAAGTGCAGCTATTAGAGGTTATATCTATACAGGTAAGTTACTTTGCATACAAATAATGTACATTTTACAGTTTGTCCCTGCCAGAGTTGAATTTACTGCACAATGCACGATATTGTGCTGCATTGCATTCATTTACAACATCTTTGTATTTGTCCTCTTACATTTATTATTGAATTTCATAATCTTTGCTCCCTTTATAACAAGAGTTATTGGATGCATGGGGATATATATAAGATATATATTTTTTATGTTGATAGAATAAAACTCAATAGAGTTATATTTTCAGGAAACATGTATATAAAATTCGATAATTTGACTAGGCTTGAAATGCACTTCAAATCCAATGTAAAAACTGTTCTTCAGTAGTGCAATGCATCAGACACCCAAACAAACTGAAAGTTAAAGGTAATCATGAATCTTTAAATGTCATAAGATAAAAAGTGTATCCAAATAAAACCTTCTACACTGTACATGTGTCGTTGTCATATTTGCTTTTACGACCACACAATATTTCACATGATGGTGCAGGAGCTTTTCACCAGACAAAGTGAATTACGTTGCAGCTATGATGCACACATTTACACATGCAGGACAGAAACAATGATACGTCTACGGGTAGACGGTGACACCAATCAGGTCTTAGCCAGAGGTCAACATGACAAACACAATAAAGGAGCAGATTCATCACCCCGTGTACTCTGACAGTAATTGTCCTGGGTCCATGTCGCCGTCCCCCTGTTAAACATACAAGGGATGCTCCTTTGACAGATGACATCGGCGGCAGTCATGTGCATTTATGCCAGACGCCTCCTCTATTTGTTATGACACACTTTCAATTTTGAAAGAGGGCCCCAGCAAAGATGAACAGTGCCCTACTTGGGAGGACGACCTGTGAAAACAGATCAGTGTGTGCACGTAATTGAGGGGAAAAGGCGGCGGGACATGTGGAGGGATTTTGTGATGAAAAAGGTGTCTTTTGTCTTGATGCTAAATGTGAACATTACAACAGCAAGCCAGTTATCCATCTCTGGGGGACCAGGCAGCCCAGATCGATAGGTGGGATGTCAGATTGAATTGAGGTCACTCTCTGCCACCCCCCCCACCACCACCACACACACACACACACACACCTGCAGGCTTGCCATCAAAATGTAGTGTGGTATTAAGTAAAAAGGTGGGAGATGTGGGGGGTGGGCTGGACATTTGTTTCTGTGACACATGTCTTGTCAAAGCGTTCTGTTCTGCAACATGTTCATTGTCAGTTGTCCTGAGAGAAGGCATTTGTTTGACACTGACCGACTGTGCTTTGAGAGATCAATAACCTGACAAAAAGTGGCGAGACTATTGTTGCTCAACTCGATCTAAATGTTAAACGCTCAGACTGAGTCCTTCTGCTCAGCTGAAAGAAAAGTGTGGACGCATTGTGAATGTTGTGGGAGAGAGAACATACATTGACTGGTCATTGTTTTAGTTCTTTATCAAGGGTCAACTTGTCACACACCTGCAACCATTTGTCGTTTACTCTATCTGACCACTTCTTCTCCATGTCCTCTTGTATGTGTCCAGGTTGGATTTTGACGCTTTCATTTGTCTGTTTCACTGTTTCATTGGATGTTGTCTTCATTCAGCTGCTTACCTTACCAAAATATGTCAGAGCAGGTGACGAATACATGGCGATTTAACCGTAGTTAAACGGTTTGGATTCGTATCCAGAGATGTTATGTAGTGCACCGAAGAGGCTCACGACCACACAGGTGCTGTATTTTATTCTGAACATACGACCTACCGATACGACAAAGTCCAGCTGTTGTTGTTGGTGTTGTTACTACATCTCATACATGAGCGAGGACACAATGTATTGTAACATTGACTATGGGGTTGACAGACATAGACAGGAGTTCGTCCATATTAGAAACACCACTCAACTGCATCTGGAGAAAAACAAGGTGCCTCTCTGTGACGTTGTTCCTCCAGTAACTTAGCAACACTCTTAAAGGTGCTGTCTATTATTTCTACTGTTACAGAGTGACAACCGGAAAAGCTGTGAGCCCCTTTCCGAACAGAAATGACTTTCCAAGAAAGAGTTGTAGAAAACAGAGATTAGTGCACAATATTAAAATATTGAAGTATTTACAACACAAATAAAGAAAAAAAAAAACAAACCGTAGGGTTCTTCTGTTCATTCAAAAGATAACTTCAGTACAGTTAGTTCCATGACTCAAATCCACCAGTGGCTCCAATTAAGTGACCTTTTTTATTTGCGATGCCACTGTACTACAGTGAAACCCTCTTCAACCATATGGCTTTAATAAAAACATATGATGAATGTGCAAAGCCACAAGGCTTTGAAAAGGGTTTATGAGATTAAGGCCAAGCTAAAGTTCATTTTTAGATTTATTAATTTCCTCTTTTTTCCCCTCTTTAGGATTTGTGGAGACATGACAAAGGCCTGGAATTCTTCACCGAACACACCCTCCTGAAACCCGATGCATAAAGCAATGCATCTCCAAAGCTAATATTATAATGAACTGGATCTGTGTCTTTGTGTGTGGCCCTACAGTTTGTGAAGATGTCCCAAGAGCAATACCCCCGTTTCCAGAATCAACAGACCCCCATTTAGAATTCCCTGATGCCCTGAAATGAGACGCTCATTTTTCCATAACTATCATCTCCAGCAAAGCATTGCAGGGGAATTGGATCTGTCTCCACACAACCCCTTTCCACTACCATCTCATCAAGCATGGCTTGGAGTCGCCTCTCTTCCATGGAAATTGCTCTGCAAGAAAATGCACATCATTTAGGTGTCGACCAAAAATGGCATTGGCCCATTTCACGTACAGACACCACCCCCGCTACGTTCCTCTTATAAATCCTTAAAGAGGGCCCCAACTCCAATGTATGGAAACACCATCAATATTGATGTGGGAGAAAGTTCTTCCAAAGCTGCCTCTGTCACAAAACATTAATATTGATAGTGTTGTGCACCTGCCTGGACGGCAGTGTGCCTCTTAGTGTGACTCTAAGATGGTAATGGCATCTGGTCTGGGGGTTAGAGGCCAGTATCATTGCTGAATATGGACATGGCTGTTTAGCTGTGGCAGGACCTGGCCCATGGCAATCATCATGTCCTCATCGTCAACCAGACCGGCAAAGGAAGGATATGTCTGAGGTCACTGAGGAACTTTAACTGATTTTGATTCTATTCGTCTAACAATTCTAGAGGATAGACCATTTTCTCTTTTAGGATTGTTCCGTGCTTGTATGTTCCTTCAATGAAGAACCATCCAGTATCTTTGATGAACAATTTCATGTTTTGTTTTTTTTTTAGTTGTTTTTCAGTTTGACCCATTGGTTTTTAACAAAAACATCTATCTGTTTTTGGTCTAAAGTATTTGATATTGAGCATCTGTTTGTTGTCGTCAATGAGAGGCAGTGTCAGACTCTACAGACAGTTTTGCCAAAGGTAACAAGGGGTGAAACAGAAATACAAGAGATGCTGTACTGGAGACTAAAAAAACCTACAAAGATGATTCACAGCGTCTCCTAAAGCATTATTTAACTAATGTTTGACAGTTTTATCCAGCTGTGTCACATATACATTTCAGTTCAGAGATGTTTTAGAGGTAACGGCAAAGACCACATGTTTTCCTTCCTCTTGTTCTCCACATGAAACACAAGCACATGAGATGAAATTCTCCACAAAGTGAAGATTGATAGAATTTTACTTTTAGTTGGATGCGACGTAATCTGGTTGGGATTACACTATTAATGCAAATGTTTGACTTCTCGCCTCAGCAGAGAAAGGACTCAAGTCAAGATTTGTTCTGTATAAAAATGGTACCATACGTGGTATATTACTGTGAAGAGAGGAAGTGAAGATACCAGATGATTAATCACTCATACCATGATTTCATCAGCCGTACATATTAATGACAACACAACTCAGACCTTCATGCCTCATTTGCATGTGACTTTCATGTATTAACCTCAGGGAAGTATGCAGCTTGCATTTTATTAACACTCACCATCATCCTCCTAATGATATCATGGCTCTGGCACAGCAGTGGTGTACTCTGCTTGTGCAAACATGTGATTACACTGAGGTTGTTTTCTGGGTCAGTAAGTTAAATATTTCAGATGGTTTATTTTTAGTGCCGTCTGTTTCCATTTTGTGTGCGCTCTGTGAGTTAGTGTGTGTGAGTTTATGTGCGCCCGTGCACCCACACACACTGCAGCATCTCTCTGACTATCTGTGTTATCTGCAGGCTGCATTTGACCCACTAAGTCATCTTCACATGGCCCCCGGTGTTTATCAATTGAGTGTTACATACACAACCCTGACCTGCGAAGTATTACTGTTTCTAAATGTGTGATAGATCTAACATTTTTGAAAAGGGCATATTGGTCCTTGGGGAGATGAAATGAACATGAAATACAAATCTTGTGTTGTGACTCTTTATTAGGTCCCCAACATAAATTCCTGGAAATATGATTAGCTCTACAGTGTCCTACATGTAGTGAGCTGAAAGCAGTGATGGCATTAGATCACGTACAGGACATTGAGCGGTGACGATGTGAAAAGGCCCTTGTAATTGTTTCAGTGAAGTGGTCATTGAACAGTAAAAAGCCAACAACTTTTGCACAGATTATGAGAAGCAGAATGATTGGAAACTGCCCAGGGACAAAGGTCCCATGATAGTTTTTGACCTCACCGCATATGTGGAATCAATGCCGGGCTCTGTTGTTGACCTTAGCTGTTCCCTTGCAACACATACTGCTGTTCTGTTTCTCACAGACAGCTCTCCTACAGTATCCTGGCTCGTCCTCAGCTCAACCACCCTCCTGCTTCTTAACGTCACCGCTCCCTGATTTTTTTTTTTTTTTTTTGTGTGTGTTTTGTAGTTTAATGAAGTACAGTGTTGGAAATTTGAGGGTGTCTGAAAAGGACATATTTTTATTTCTGTACATTTTCTTCATCTGTATGTCCACAAAAACACATCTATCTTCACATGAAGCAAATCTGCGCTTAAAAAAGACAGAAATATTTAAAAAATATACATGGACCAAACTGAGCAAATAAATACATCTCCATCTTGTAAGTGGCACAGACCTGCTTTATCTTGCAACTTCCTTTGTCAGCAGGCTTGTAGCCATTCCAAGCGATGCCACAGGGCTCCATTGTGCTTCTGCCAAACTGTGACAGCGTCCTGTCCAACTTCTCACCTGCACCATTGTCTGCCTAGGGAGCTCAGTGCGGAATAATTGGGAGCAGAGATTCCGGGACAAGATTCTTTTTTTTCCATTTTGTGGGAATCACTGACCCGGATGTGTGAGGTCACAGCTGCGGTAATTGGTGCTGGGTGATGCAGCTGCATCTGTGTGTGTGTGTGTGTGTGTGTGTGTGTGTGTATATATACAGTACAATCCCATTGGTCTGAGTTACCTCGGTTGCGTATGAAATGTGTGAGCAATGCGTCAATGTATGTGTCATTGTTTGTGTCATTGTTTGTGAAGTCATTGTGTTTTTCCGTTTTAGTTAGTGGCTGAAAGTCTGTTCCACAGTTTCATCTTTCTCCCTGAGCTGCAAAGACTTCATACAAATAGAGCACTTTGTTGCATGGGGATTTTAGATGTGGAGAAAAAAACATGATGAAATGAATTCGTTCCACTGGCAAAAAAAGAAGTACATGGTGTATGATATAATCACTACAGTACATGATGTCTCCAGAAGTGGCAAGAATAAATGATCATAGCTGATTCCTAATGTTAATCAGGTTCTGTTATTGTGAGTAGTTAATCATTTTCCACCTGCTTTGCATTACAGAACAGTCCTTACACCGGCAGCAGTGAAGTGTTCTGAATGTTGAAGGTATTAATAAACCTTGGGATATTTAAAACTCATGTCAATAAGCAGGATAAACAAAGTTTTTTTTCATGTCATGCATCAGTCCTACCTAGGATATGTTTTCAAAGCCCTTTGTTTGTCTATGGAGTCTCAGGCAATAAGAACATTGGCATTTTACATGATTTTTATATTATTATATATTAAATGAATTTGACTCTATTGGCAACAAAGACTGGAAATATCCGTCTAGTCCTTTTAAATGAGAGACCAGGTATCAAATGAATTTCCATATATGAAATGTCCTGAAACACAAATTAGACCTACATGTTTGTTTGTTTGTTTGTTTTGTGTGTACTCCTGCACATAGATGAAGAAACTTGACAGAGGAGTGTGTGTGAGGGTAGAAGTTTGGAATTATGTGTCGACCTTCATTTGACCCTTGACCCTCACACACCCCCACCGCTCACCACCTGTCAGTCTCCACCAGGTCTGCAAATCTTCTGCCTGGTCTCCACCAATGTAGCCCCAAGAAGCTAGCAGCTGTCACAACCTCAGGGAAAGCTGGCTGTGACTTTTCTTTGTTTTCTTTTTCCAACGAAATCCTCAGTAAAGCATTGGTGTGAGATTTAGGATTTAAAATCCAGTAACATTTTCCTTGTATGCTCCAGTCATTCAGTATGATCTGTCCAAAATCCTTCATTGAGAGATGGAGGCATGATTTTCCAGACGGCAGTTAATCCTCTTTACATTACGGGACCTGGGTTTAACAGGGGATAGTGACAATCGTTTGACCATGGCTGGGCCAATTTCCTCGGCCCTGTCAACAAAGTTCAGGTACGGGTCATTGCCATCGACAAACAATCTGCATGTATATTTACGCTGCTTTAAGAGGAAAGCCCCCAACATAGTGGACCAGAGCTAAATGCTAGGCTAGGCTATAATGTGTGTTTAAAAAAATGCCCAATTAGCAATTTTTTCAGCAAAAAGGCCTTTTGAGACACAGGATCATCACAACTTCAACACCTCCAGCATTAGCATTATTACTGTTAATTGAACCTCTAGCTGAGCTCGGAGACCAACCATACAGTGACAAACATAAGTGCATTCATTTTTGGCAGTGTATTGATACTGTCAGTCTGTGCCCTGGATGCTCCTCCTGGAACAGCTCTGTGACCTTTTAGAATACAGCGTTTCTAACATTAAGTAAGTCGACTTGTTCTGGCAGAACTTAAAACGCCCTCTAGGCTGCACACCGGCCTCTGGTCCACATGAGAGACACACCCACCCGCCACAGATAAACAGACATAACATCCTTTGGATCGCTAGCTGACCGACTGTGACCTCAGGGAACTTCAGAACAGTGTTTAACAGTGTTAATGCTGAGTTCCAAAACAACAAGCGATCAAAGAGGAAATCCTCTTTTCATCCCACGTCTGTCTGAAGGACTGCCAGCAGTGTCGTACATACAAATATCCTTTTGTTTATCATTTTGACTGCTTGGTCTTAACGCTGTCATGTTCTTCAAATGAACACTAACACCAGTTTACAATAGAAAAATAATATGAATATGTGAAAAACTGAAAACCTCTCTAATTAGCTTAGAAACGTTGTTTACATACAAACATGAGCGCTGTAGAGGGCAGTTGGGGTATCTGTTGCTACATATGTAATTTTTAGTAATTTTTCACAATATTTCTGAATTTATTTATTCATTCGTTCAGTCATTCATGAGTGTATTTCTATATTTCCAGCTTTATTCTTTGTTCTTTATCATTCATATCAGTCTCTTTTTCAGCTTACAGTCATGCTTTTTTTCAAACAATGGATTCATGCAAACTGAAAATGGAACAAAATGCCAAAACCAACACACTTTCATGATCATTTCTACCACTGGTCTCCTGCGCCTCGTTGACAATAGGAGTGTAAAATGCCTCCATGCATAGATATTTTTGGCTCTTTATTAATAGCTTGTTTCCTACAGTACCGTGTAAAATGAGATCTGAAGATTATTATTATTAATGATAATAAATAGCAACAATGGTTATTTTCTCCATATTCAATTGGGACTCATCTGGTTGTGATTCAAAGAATTCTGATTACACCATTTCTTCTAAAGCATTTCAGTCGTGATAATACAGCCTTCACAGTGCCGCTGTCTCAGAGAAACATTATTAGAACCAAAAAAGGCAAATATGACCCTGAACAACTGCTGTCAGGAGACCCTTGACCACCAGCTACTCAGCTACCTGCAGTTACTGAATGTGGTTGTAATGAGCAGCTCCCAGTAAATGTGTGTAAATGTACAATAGTGTACTTTAATTTAAGGTCCATTGGTAGAAATATCCACTCACATTTCTTTCTCTCATGTGTGCATGTGGGATATGATTAAGTTATTAGAGTTAAGTCTTTATTTGGCCAGCTAGGTTCCTGCCCTGGATGGTTTTGAAGTCATGTAATGTGTTTCTGTTGCCAAGGTGACTTTTGTTAGCTTCATGCATGAACTCAGACAAAGGAAAGGAGAGACAAAATCTCTGTGATTTCTTATTTTCACATATATCCTTCCTATACTGTTGTCCCCTATACTACTACAGGGGCTCAATTTCATTAAAGAGACAAAGTCATGAACAATTACTGTCATTAATCCTTTTTTCTACACCACCAGTTTTAAATGAAGTTAACCGGAGCACCTGCTAGGCCCAAAAACATTTTTGTTCAAGCAGAATATCCATTGATTTTATTTTTACTCTGACCTCTGCTATCAACCCCCACCCTCCTTCCCTTTCTCTGTCCGTCTGTCAGCTGAGCACGAGACAAATCCACGACCATTATGTGTTAGGGTGACCTGTCCATGACCTCAGTGTGCGTTCTGCTGGCATGCAGCACTGGGGGTGGTTAAAGAGCTTGCGCAACTTCTGACACGACTGAGGCAGTGTTGAGTTATATGCAAAAAAAAAAGTGTGTGATTTTTTTTTCTGACTCTTATATTTATGTATACACTGAGCATACACTGAGCGGTTCCTCTCTCCAGAATTGCAAAACCCTGTGGATTATCATGTGCCAGTTAAAAACATTTGCAGCGCAGAGGGCAAGGTTAGCATGTATGTTTGGGAGATTAATGCTTGTGTCTGTATGTGTGTTTGTGGACAAACCGATGTGGATTTGTGTATTGTGTTCAAGATGTGTGTGTGTGTGTGTGTGTGTGTGGGGGGGGTGATTGTGTGGAGGGGGTGGTAGAGAGAGCCAATGCTCTACCACTGTCCTGCTGACCGTCCGTTGAACCTATCTCTGAACTAAAGATGAACCTTAAACTTGAGGATCTTCGGTCATGGATCTCCCTGCGAGCAGCATCAGTGAGCCCACAAAATGATGCGCAGGCATGCACGCACACATGCATGCACATGCACACACACACACACACACACACACACACAGATGTGTACATGCACATTCTCACATACACAAACTCTCCCTTTCGTTGTATAAAAAATCAACTGACACACTTCCCCTCTCTTTTTTTAAAACAGCTGATCTTTTGCCTTCTGTTTGACCCAGGCTCTGGAGAAACCAGCAATCAAATGACTTTTTGTAAATACAAGATATTACATCCCTATGATGTACTTGCTTGCTGCCATGGTTATACTAAATCATTCATTCTCTTTGCAATCAATTAAATGCTCCATGAACCTTTGTCTGAATCAGATAAGATTCTTATCTCACAAAGGTATTTGTCTTGGACTCAAGTCACAAATAAGTAATTAATACAATATACTATCAGAAAAGAGGGAGTATGGTAATTTAAAAAGTAAAATTCCTTCACTGCTTCATGGAGATTTTTTTTGTTTAATCGAGATGACGTGCTTGTCACTGAAAACCGAAGATCTTGATTTGTTGGCTTAAACTGACTCAACGTTAATCCTTTTTCTTTCAGGTCATTTATCCACCTCATATAAATTAACCTGAGAGCTTTTGTTTTGGTTTTATGATTGGAATTTTGATGAGTCCTTTTCTGCTTGACTAGTGTGTGCCGTGAGCCTGATGGCCGTTATGTCTGCAAAATTTAATCAAAAAGCCCTTTGTCTCTCATTACAGGAAAACGATGACCTATTTCAGCAGATGACCTCACATAAAAGGCTGCCAGGAGTGCTGGGTCTTGATTTGAGAGGCTCATTTTCCAGGGGATGCTATGGAAAGGGAAGGACCTGAGCAGACTGACAATGTTAAAATCAAATAGAACAAACTAAACTGGATCCTTATGTATGTGGTCAGTTGTATTCATACAATTATGGTCTACAGAAGGAACAGTTGCAGGAATGGCATTGCACTAGCACTAGCATGAATCTCTTCAGGTCCAGTTGGGTTTAGGAACAAAAACCATTGGTAAGGCTCAGGGGCTGATTATCGGAGGTCATATGAGCACCGGAGATGAGGCTTTTTGACTGAACAATGCAAAGATCTCAGTCACTGTGTTGTGGGAAAAGCAGCAAATCATTGACTAATTCACGGCATTATTGTACAGTGCATGTTTTCTTGCTGTGCTCAACCTTACCCCTGTAACCCCCCCCCCCACACACACACACACACACACACACCTCCCTGCCTGTCTGTTCTGATGTTGCCGAGCTTGTTAAACCAGCCCATTGGCTGTAATCCAATAGGGATAATGCCAGATTGAAGGGGTGAGAGGCAGGGTAAGAGTTTGGGCCTACCACATGATATGGCCAGGACGTAACAAAGGACAAAATATTCCAGTGAAACATTAATGGCTAAGTAAACCTAAGGCCCTACTCAGACTTGGTATTAACCTGAGAGATCCAATCAGAAGTGACCACTCCAGGTGTGAACACACACCAGAATGGTTTAAGACACTTTGTGGCTTAGATCTCATTCTAAGCGGGTGCAGGGCCACATTGTTTTATGTACACAAAAGTGACCTGGGGCATTATTACTATCCCATTGCGGGCTGGTTCCATCTGTGAAAGAAAAAAGTCTCCTCTGAAACATGGGCTCAATTGTCTGCATAGATGCTCACCAATTGTACTCCTTAGTCCATGTCCAGTGAAGTTATTTATGCAGATATACATGGGGACACACAGCTGTATGTACAGGCAGTTATTTTGCATAGTTAGACCAATCTGTGGGCTCAGCAGTCGCACCTGGCGATGTGATGAAAACATCTTATCAGAACACAAGCCCTGCTGCCGCTGCTCTTTGGCTCTCGTTGTGTTATCGTATTGCTGAGTCTCACTTTGCATGAGAAATCGAAGTGCCGCCCCGTTCTTTACGGCCACTGCCCGCGACCTTTTTCAACCCAGTGAATTAACCTAGAGGCGTATCAGCTGCGCTGGCCTTTTTCTCCTAAAGCCCGTCCTATTAAATGACTATGGAGGAAGGTGCGGGTCATACTTAAGTAACCTTATCTTGTAATTGGGTTCAAGGTTAAGTGACCCTGGAGCATGGAGGTCCGGGGTTTAAGGTCACAATGTCAGGCAGAAGGGGGAAGTTTTAATCACTGATGAGGCTGGAAATCAAGGCCCGGGTTTCTGTTATTTGGCTCAAGTGGACACACACACCCCCATCACCTCCAGCGTCACCCCCATTCACCAAAATCACACGTGAAAATGTCCATGCAGGGTGGGATTGAGAGGGGTTGAGTGGAGCAGTTGCCAGGCAACCCATATTCATGCCAAGGTCTCACAAGCTTTTAACCTTAGCAGAAATCGATATAGACAGCAATCGGGCTAATATTCATCGAGCAGATGGGAAAATTAGGCTCAAGTCTGCTTGCAGGAGATAGAGGAGAGACAGGTTGTAGGCCTAATGGTCATTGCATCACTCAGACTCATCTAATTGAATGTATGCACAACACGAAAGAAGCTATGTGTGGAAAGGAAGACAGATAGACGTGAGAAGCAGAAATGGAATCTCATTAGGCTTTCCTCATATCCTCACAAGTCATAGTCTTGTCGGCCATACCTGCAGGAATTTCAACCTCCTCGTCCTTGCAAATTTTGCCTCCTTTACTATATTATTCCGTTCTGGAGAAATATTTTTGATAAAATGTAGTCACATGGAAAACGTATATAACGCTAATGAGAGGCAATTTCTAGCGTGTAGCAATTAATAAAAAGTGTAAGTAACATGGGTATCATTGAAAGTCTGAAAGAGGAAAAACAGCAATACTTTAATTTTCACAATGACCATCCCTCTGACCTATTCTCCCTCCCTCCTCCCTCCCTGTCTTTTAGAGAAGGAGATGGATGACCACTGGTAGAGGGGTTCAGGCAGAATGACCCACAGACCTATCCATTGCCAAGGGCGAGGAAATAACCCAGATTAAAGAGCTTGTAAATAATGGGCCATAAACATCTGCCTGTTAGCCCGGCCAATCCATCTCAGTCTCCCATCTGGTCCTCTCTTCTTGCTCTCCCGCTCTTGATTTCCTTATTGAAAATGGTCCACAGGGCAAATGCATCATCAGACCAAAGTCAGTCATATTCCAACACAAACAAACACCCAAGATTGACCTCCAGGTCATGTACAGTTCAAATCCCCACCAGTCATCGCACCCATGACTCAATCAAAAGACAACAATGAGAGCATTAGCTTTATTTTTCTTTTGTCGGATTTCCCTTCATTTATTAAAGCCTCTGTGTGTATTCTTTTGTTAGATTACCATGTGCGCACAAATATACAACCCCAGCCACACATTCCACCTAATTATTTTTTGCATGATTAACGTTCTACCCTCGTCTTTGGCACAACATAACCTTTTTGGGGCTCTAGTTCACTAGAGTTCTCTAGGAGCTCATTAGGCCACTCTCTCTGATCTCCGCCCACAGCGATATAGTCTGACTCGAGCTGTGTCAATCGACCCCTGGCACCGGGTTTACTGAAACCACCTCAGTTGAGGCCAAACTGCAGGTGGTAAATTAGGCCAAACAAAGGGCCGTTTGCAGGCTGTGCTTGTGCCAAAAACCCTCATGCCCTGTAAATTCTTTGGTTTTTATGTCACATCCAAGATTTAAACAGCTTCACTGCTAAATAGGCACTTGCATAAGCATTTTAGGCCTTCTCTGTCTGTTTACTTTTTCACATAATCTTTTCACTATTTCGTGCTTAGCAGGTTCTGCACAATCGGCTTCCCATTGGATTATTTGGGGGCATTAGGTGGGATGTGAAGGTGGCTCACAGACTGAAGCATTGATTCTCAGTGGGAACAGTCATATCATCCACATCTGTATGACAATGAATTACTAATTATGTGTAATTATACAGAATATTACCTAATTGAGGTTTGAATCCTATTTTCTTGCCTCTGAATCATATTTTATCATGAACAACATCATCGATGTATGTGTGTAATATTTGCATACATACACACACATTCGGTCTTTCATCTACACAGACAGTGCACAGACTGTGCATACTCTAATATGCAGTTATTGTGCTTACGTTTGCAGAGCAGCTACTTATGTCTGGAGGGAATGTGAGGAAGTTATCTGCAACGTGTGCAAAATTGACAGTGAAGAAAATGCAAGCTTGGAGAACAACAAAATAATATATTGATCACATTTAGCATCTTCACAGTACTTTTTTTTTTTAAATACCAACCACCAACATTCAGCAAGGTCCTACAGTATATGGTGCCACTGAGCCTCAATGAATGCCATAAGAAGACCAAATCCAAGACCACAAGGATTCCACAGACCTGATAGCTACTACTTGTGCGAGCATGAAAAAAGGTAAGCTTGAAAATAGACTAAATCGTACAGTGCACGGCTGAAATGAGTAATTAACAGCATTTTTCTATCAAGTGTCTTAATGGTCAGTAGATTTGCTGGGCAGGTAAGCTGCATTAAATATATATCTCACCAAGGGGGATACTGGCCTTCACTTCTTAAATGAGCCCTTTAACCTCATGTTGTCAAAATGACTGATACACAATCTAAGTGCTGGATTTCACTCAAGGTAAGGTGTCGACTGATGGCATCTTATGTGTCTTTCTTTTATGCATCTCAAAATTGCACCATATTCTACTCTGTTTTATTTTATTTATTTATTTTTTATCGTTGCATTTTGCATTCCATAACTCATTGTCCATCAAAAGTCCTCTTATCTCTTTGCTTCCCTTTTGTATTCATGCTTAGTTTTAATTTATGAGCTGCCATTTTGACCTAGTGAATGACCTCACACCTTAAACATATTCCAATGGAGCCAGCAAATTTATCTGGTAGATAAATCATTGCTTACGAAATGCTGGTAGAAGTGCAAGGTCAAAGCTGTAGATGGGGATAAAAATGAAGCTAAAGAGATGGTGGGTCAAGATGAGTGCCAACATCATCTTGGCACACCATACTACAGATTTGAGGCCGCCAATGTTAATATGCATTTATCTCAATTAAGTGCACAAGACCAACATTGTGGCTTGTAAATATCTTGATAACACAGCATTGATCCAGGTAATGGTGACCAATGCCCTCTCTTCTTTGTTGCAGCTGTACTGAGGGTTAGGGTTATTATACCTCATAATAAAAATATTTACTTTAACAATAGAATAAAACAAATCTTCACGATCATTGTGCAGGGTATAAGGAATTTCCATGTCTTCATAACAGAAGTAAAAAGCTACTTCAATATTGTATATTGAGGTCAGAAGCTGCCAGTGTGTCAATGGCCTTCTGACAGCTCAATCAGACAAAGTATGGTATCATTTTTTAAATAAATAGATTTGAAAAAAAAATAAATTTCACCTACGTGATAATCAAAAGATATTTGTCGTTATTGACAGATGTACATAGATGAACCAAATGAAATGCACAGCTACCTTGTCTGATTCTTCATGGGTGGTAGTTTAAGAGGGGATCACCAGGGGATGCTAATTTGATTTGTCTGACCAATCAGCCAATGGGGCGGCTTATCCATGACCTCTGAGTTTTCCAGTTGGCTGATCAGGGCGAGAACCTTCACTTGACCCCCTCAGCCTGAATGGTAATGCAATATTGGGGGAGGGGCACGGATCAGAGCAAAAGATGACTGGGGCAACACCACTTGAGAGGCAAGTGGTCACTTGAATGTGTCATGTTGGAATATGACCGTCAGAGATACAGCAAATTCAGTTCAATTAGTCCAATTAATGTTGTCCATTATCCCTAGAAATGACCAATTTGAACATTCCACAACTCATGAATTGTATCGGATTCAAATGTCATTTGATAGCACACTATTTTCATATCCCTGCCTCCAGCAAGTTCTGAACTAGTGTAGATGCTTTAAGGGTCAGTTCACAGGTAACCTCAACAAGCTCAGGTCTAGCCAGTATACTGTAGGAAACAGATCTGACTTCAACAGCCAGACGCCAATTTCACCTGGCGAGTTACATGCAAACACTTTCCTGGTCGTAAGCTTTGGGTAATGACTGACATCATTAGATCGCCAAAACAAGCATCCAAAATGGGATTAGTCTGTATGGTGGCTGGAGCGGGCTAATGCTCCCTCACCTCACACTATTCAGTTCCCATGGATGTGAAGGTCCAGAGAAAGATCTTTAGTTATGACTCCAGGTCGGTCAAGCCGATGCTAGTTATCTACTCACAACTAAAGACCACACCCATGCATACATGTGTCAGATGATGTGTTAAATCCCTCTGCCTGGTGTCATTGATGATACCAGGTAGACAGTAAAAAGGATTTCCTGGTCTCACTTCAAAGCCCCGTGAAAGCATGCAGGGCTTTACATGGAAGTACTGCGATCAGAGAGCTGCAGCTCAATTAGCTACTGTTGTGGGTTTGGGGCGGAGAGCAAGCAGAGGTCCAAATCCTCTCTTGCAGGCCCAGCTGGGAGGATTAAGACTTGTTCCTGTCCCGTGGCTGACCTCTTCAAAGCATGCACAGATGTCCTGATCCCCCTCCACATACCCACCACTCGCCAAAACACACCCGCGCGCACACACACACACACACACACATAGTGTCCTCTCCTCGAACTCTCTCTTGACCCCACAACCAAAACAAAGCACTCAGGTGACATCTCTTATCACAAGAGCACTTATCCACTCTTTGAATTGGTATCTCTAGTATCTCATCTCCTCTGCGTTACATCTCTCTCCGTCCCTCTGCCTTCCTTCTGGTCCTGAGAGGGTCCCTTCTGGTGTCAGCTGCCTCTGACATCACGCATGGTCAGATTTGTGAATGACCTTAACATGAAAATTTCACAATCTCTCATATGTTTTCAAATGAGGAACCGAGGTCAGGAAGCAGACAAGGGCACTTACTTACTTACTTAAAATAATAATAATAATATAGAAATTTTATTTGAGGATTGCCAGGAGGTCCTCTGAGGTCACTGGTGGTCCTGTAAGGTTATGACCCCTTTTCTTGGGCTATAAGTCATGTCTTATTCAAAACATTGGCCAGCCAGTCACCTTCATTTGAGGCTAAGAGGGGCACAATGGACAATGAATGGATTAAATCATTCTAAGAGCACAATTCATTCTTACATTTAATCAGTAAAGACCCTGTCAGATCTAGTGAGAATAATCAAAACATACAATTCGGTATTTTCTGCATCAGCGTCTTCTTTGGTGGGATGAGGCAAAACACTGAAGACTTCCTGCTTCCATGATGTCATTACAAAACACACAGGTTTGACTGTTGTCATATTTTTCTTATGTACTTTAAATCATTTTCATAATTTTGTAAGTAGATAAAGATAAAATATCAGATGAAATGCTCTGAAGATTAATGGCCTTTTCTTCACCTCGTGTTGTTTTATACATCAGGAGACAGTGTGACACTTGTAACCTGTGTTACAATTACATTTGAAATTTTTCACATTGATTTGTATTTCTTTTACAAACAAACACACAAACAAAAACAAATACCCAGCATTTCTTTGTGTTTACTGCTGTTTAGGCATTTTCAAAACAACAGAAATAATTCCATCTGTTGTGACACAGCAAAGATAACATATAATATAATATGGTTTGAAAAGATAATATAAGTGGTCTCCACAAAAAGCAGACAATGGCTCAGCACTGACATAGACAGTGACAGACATTGTTGGACTAGACAAAGTTTTCCACCAGCATGCTTGTCTGAAGAATGACATATGAGTGTGAATATGTTTGCTAGGAGATGACAACATGGCCCATTAGTGTGAACAGACAAGACCCATACTAGACCCACACATATGACTTCAGATTGTCTCAGGACAGGATGTGATCAACAGTGGAAATTTTTGTTTAAATTTGTTTGAAATACAAATATAAAACAATTTTTTCCCCCTCATCATTTATGTTTCTCTGTCGGTTCTATTGAACATTTTCGTAAAAAGTAATGTGTTGTTTTTTGTTATGACAATTTAGAGAAAACGAGTTTTAATAATTTAAGAATGGACAGTTTTCATTCACATGAACGAAGAAGGTCTGTTTGAAGGATTAAACACCATTGGGAGTCCTACTGGATACCTGTAGCTTAGGTGGTGTATTCATGGAAAGTATTGATGTCGTGCTTAAGTGACATATTTCATAAAATTACTTCACACTTCCCTAAAATACATAAATCAAAGTACCAGCCATATATTCAAATGTTTCTGGATGTAATGACATTTGTGTGTTTGTGGGAATCCTTTCATCCTGTCAACTATCAGCTCCTCATCTCAGCCTAAAAGTCCATCTTCAATTTCCACTGTCACGTCAACATTTTCTGCTGCTCCATCCCTCCATCGCTGCGATCCTCCTCATTCCTTTCCATCTCTCCCTCATTACCCCCCACCTCAGCACAAGGCTGTCAGAGTTTTAGGGATCCGGTGAGCTGTGAAATCGCACAAATTGCTGTTGCTTTGCGTCTGGCCCAGCAACAGAGGGGGACATAGACAGAGGGAGATTGGGGGGGAGGGAGGGGTAGAGATTTTATGCTTCAACACTTCTAAACCTGAATCACTCCCCTCCTTCCCCACCCCTCCACTGGCATGGACATGGACAAGCACACGCACAGCTGCAAGGCTGCATATCTACCCAGTACATTTCAAATACCTTCCCCTAGCACTAATACACATCATCAGCCTCTTCACCCCCACCATCGCCGCCACCACCTCTGAACATGTAAACTGCACCATCGCACTCGCCACCCTGGTAGAGACACCTCCACCACTTTGCTTCAGTGTGCGGGTCACTTCACAGAACAACTTGACGAGAGCCTGTAGCCCTTAAGAGGAATAAATCCCCCTCTCAGCCTGAGGAGAGCTGTTTCAGCCACCTCTACTGAAAAGAACAGAACACAGCCACCCCCATATATTATGCCTCTAGGAACATGAAACACCCTCGAAGAAATGGCAAAAACTTGCAAAATGTCACAAACATGAACTGTTGGTTGTGGTTTTTCCGTCGCTCTTTAAGATTTCTACTTATGCTCATGCTTCATCCTACTCCTTTTCGAACACGTCATATTAATATCGTTGATTATGACTATTGTTATTGTTGTTACTCTCGTTGGTTTTGATTGTTTTTCAGTTAGGTGAATGTGTTACTCGCACATGTTGAAAATAAAAAGCATTCATTCATTCAAAATACCAAAATGCATCCCAACCATCTACACTATAACAGGGATACAGCACAGTCTGGAAAAAATAAACAAAGCAAAAATGCTGTGCTCAGAATCATGACTTTCAATCAGTCGGCCTTTTGTTATCACAGATGAATCATCTTGAAGGTTAAGATGACAAAAATAAATCAGCTAACATATAGACTAATAAACAATTACATTACATTATTGTTAAAACAACAACAAAACCTTCAGCAAATATTTTCCTAGTAACAAACAAATTGAATTAAAAAATACACACAGAATTTCAGTTTTGACTCTGGACACAGCTGTTTATTTATCATTGAACATTGGAGTTGTGTAATATTTTCATTTCATTTTTATCTTCGTACTTGACTGGAGCTGTTGACACGAAGGGATCGTCTCTCATTCTGACATGCATGTAATTTAAAGTTTGCAGTAATATTATTATACCGCATGGTGGCGCTGTAGTGTCGTGGGGGGAGGGGGGGCGGTCACCGAAGAGGACAGTTTCATTCTGATTCCCCTTACTTTTGTTTTGTTTCACGCTGACACAAGCCGCTAGTAATAAATGCAGATTTCACAGCCCTCCATAGTTAGTTATCACTGAGAAATTGAATTCAAAGGACATTTTATTCACATCCCAGCTGAGCGTGTCACGATGTAAAATGGATGACGGGTGAATTTAGCTTTTTGTTTAAGTTTGAGCCCAAATACTTGGGTGTCACTCGGTTTTTACGTGTTAATGGATTTAGGAGTGACAGGAAGGAAATTAAATTACACGGTAAGAATGAATTTTAAACTAAGTCAGACTGGTATCATCGAGATGTATTGTGCAGGACTGAACTGTGTTTGATTCAGATAGTTAATGATGTAAAAACGAAACAAGACATTGTCTCGGATTTCCCCAGTGAGAGCATGTCTGATTACTGAAATTAGGTCTGAATGAGTCAACATCTTCAGAAAAAGGTGGACTTTTTTACAATTCTGTAAGCAATGGAATGAAAAACACGTATGCATGTTAAATGTATGGTTAGATGATATCAATGGGGTTGACACAAGGGTTTAACCTACTAAAAATGTTAACATCTGACATTATGACAGACCTCAAACCTCTGGCTGATAAACATCACCTGCACTGAACCTCCGCAGTGCCCTCTAGTGGCATTGAAGTGAGCATACAAGTCACAAACCAGAGGCAGTAGTTTTTTTCTTTCTTTCTTTCTTTGATTGCTAATGAATTTTGTAAATGTATTTACAACATTAACAACATGTTTAAATGCTGTCATTTAAAATGTAGACCTACCTTTCATCACTTTTATAATGCATTATTTTCAATGTACACTCCATGTTTATTCAGTTTTAAGTTTTAGATTTAAACCTTATTACATGAATTTTAAACCTTCAAAATTCATGTAATGTGGTATTGTATGGTAATGTACTATTGTAGTCACCTGTACAATATGACTCATCAGAGAGGGGCTCTACAGCAAAGCTTGAAACACAAAGCTCTTCTGGAAACTACATCAATAAAACTAATACTGGAAGCTGCTCATCGCAGACATGTAGTTGTGTGTTAAGTTGATCCGAGATGATCCTAGCGTCAGTCCTGGAGAGGAGTTACAAAGTCTGTTGACCACCTGCAGTGCAGTGCAGGTGCATCTCAGTAGAGTAAGTCGGGCAGAATTTACTACAACTGGTACTTTTACTGTTTTTTATTTAGTATCTTTTCAGTGTTATGTTTGGGTAGTAAACCAATGTTTTAGAGCAATTCCATTAATTAGACAATGATAGAACGCAAAGAATATGTTTGCAAAGGTGCAGATTTTTCAGATAGAAGTATAATATGAGTGTGATCAATTTAATCTTAACAATGGCATAATTAATGATCATGTCCTCTGTTTTCTGTGGTCTGTTGCATATTCATGGCAGCAGTGGTATAAAGGATCTCGCTAAGGTTCAGACCACATCCTTCTCACAGTACCGATGATGACGCCTGTAATGTGATAAAGCCTGAAAAAACAGTTTCACACAGACGTCAGTTCAACATCATCTCGGTTAGCTGGTTGACGAATAAGGTGGCAGAATTTCCAAAGGAAGGGGGTAAGATTGTTTGTTCTTTGAAATAACTGAACAGAGAAATGTGAATTGTTGGTCAGTTTTAGAACAAATTATGCCCTTATTATTTTAATTTCTTTTTAATCTTTCTGTTTTAAATAATTTGTGTATTCATTTAAGATACGTTGGATTGTAGACAGATTTAATTTTAATATGTTTCTTGTTTCTTTGTAATTTGTAACGAAACGTTCCGCCGCATGAAATTCTTGTATTTTAGAGTGACATATTTATAACAGTTGTGTCTATATTTAGTTTCAGCTGCTCTCTTCCTCTTTTCTAAACAGTGGGTGAACACAGGTGCCGTCCCCATGGCCCTCACCGCCATCTACTTGTTCTTATTGCTCATTTTCTTTGGCAGTAAGTTACTTTATTTCTTCATCATCATTTTTCTTTATGTTGTCAAATTTCCAGAGCTAATTTTCCACTTGAAATACTGATGGTGACCTGAATGAGTTTTTTCTCTCCACAGTCACATCTTCATGCAATGTCACCTGCTCGACGGACTTTGATGTCCTACTGAACTGTTCATTTGTTGCCGGGTCCATGCCCACACAACCTGTCCTTCTGGATGTCCAGTGCAGGTACAATGACTTCATCACACCTTTCATTTACATGGCAGCTTAACTGTTTGAAACAACTTGTGATGGCATATGACTGTTATTAATGGAGCTGCTCCATTTTTCCTGCGAGGTGTCAAGGTGCATTTGGTAGCAAGTAAGAGAAGTTTCCTAAATTTAAGAGATATTCTGTATCAAAATTAAGCTCTACATGTATAAAGTGAACACACAGTCTGCTTGTAAGAATAGCTGCTTATTAGAATTAAGAAGATAATAGTTAATAAAGTAGTCAGTTTCGAATCAGAATCAAGTCAGAAGTACTTTATTTATTTCAGAGGGAAATTCCTTCATTCCAACAACTCCAGTCAAGTAAGAAAAGAAGAAGTTTTGAGTATGAAATAAAAGTAGGAATGAAATATAGTGTGTGTAGGTAAATACAATTAAATAAATGTGTTTCAGCTGTGGCTTCATAATGATTAATGATTAATCACAAAAACATACTGCCTAGAAATAGTTGTTGCTGCGTAAACCCAGAGGACAATTCATATCTATATATATAGATATGAATATATATATATCCGAGTTACAGTGCGATCATTATCATAGGACAAGTGCTGTATAGCTATGAATTGTCGTGTGTGTGTATATACATACATATATATGTCCATATACAGTACATATATACATATACTGTACACATATACACACATACACAGTTGTGCTTGTTACTCTCTACTACACATGCACAAGTAAACAAGTACATAAGTTGTTAGTAAGTTAGTAAGTAGTAGTTGAAACTGCTGTGCTTTCACTCTGGAACCGGTCATCACAGGGGATTGTTGTTGGTAACACAGCTGTTCTATTGTAGCGATGGAGAAACGGACGTTCTTGACAGCTGTCTGGTCAAACCTCCACAGTCCTGGTGTGTAATGTATCCACCGAGGCTGTATGAAGTTGCATTCATTGGAACCATGTGCACAGCGACGATCAGTCAACAAGGCGGTCAAGTAAAAATGCTGTCATCCAGCTGGCCGCTGAGTGATGTTGGTACGTTATTTCATTTTTTGTCATTTTTGTTGAGCAGCCGTGAGGAAAATGGAAAGCAAACGCAACCCAGACAAAGGAAATTTTCCAAATATGATTTCAGGACTTTTAACATGCATTTGAATTACGTATGACAGAAAAACATGACTTTTGTTTCAATTGTTTATGGTGGAAGCATTTCCCTCTGGTTTGCTCCAAACCTATGTTCTACATTTTCCAAGTATGTGGCTTCAAACAACCCATATGTTTGATTTCACTCCTACTACCATAACATTGTTGGCATACACCCATTTTTCAGTCAAATTCTCTCTCATCATGCTCTACTTTGGTTCTTTATTTTTCACAGTGAAACCTCCACCCCCTGTCAATGTTCACGTGACAAACACCGATGGACTCTACAACATCACGTGGGACACTGAAAACAAGAAAGACTGTCTAACGTACAGGGTGCGCATCAGAGTGAGCAACCACCTGTCAATGGTAAGAAAAAATTCAACGTTAAAGGCCAACCACATTTTTCTTCAGTTGGAACAGACCTTTTTTTACTTCACTGGCAGCTGGTCTGAACGGTGGCTGCATGTAACATGCAGATAACCAACCGGCTTCTCTTGTCTTTTAATTAAGGCCACACATACTTTCAACTTATTTATTTATTCAAGCTTTTAGATGATACAAAGGTTTTTTCCTCTGTTTTCCATTCTGCACAGGCTGGAGGTCTGTGAACTGTAACACAAGTACTGAACTCTCAGACATCAGACTGCACACATGATCATGTGATGCAGTCAGACACTGATAATAACAGTTAGAGACCGTCAGTGGTAAATAAATCATTCTGACAGAAAAGTATGTTGCAGCCATTTTGGGGTTAGAGTGTTATCAGTAGATACTGCACCAGTTGCATCCTTTTGGTCCGATGAGTCGTTTCAACCCCTGTAGGTAGAAGAATACTAGAATCATCCTCAGAATTTCAAGTCAGATTTACTATTAACTCTGATGCAAAATTCTGTTTTCTGCTCCTTTCCCAACAGGATCCAATCTATTCCATTTTTGTGGATGAAAAATTCACTGTGTTAGACCACAAGAACCTGTCACCACGTGCAAACTTTTCTGTGGATATTCAGGCCAAAATGTGTCCTCAGAATCTGTATCAGGGCCCCTGGAGTGAGTGGAGTTCTACTGCAGAATGGACGACTTCATGGACATCGTCTGAGATCGAAGGTGGGGAGGCCATTGTGTAGTTAGACTGCCGAGGTCGGACAAATGGTTGTTTTTATGCTCTGACATTAAGTGCGTCCTCTGTGCAGAAGCAAATAGATGCTGGTTGTACATCCTCCTCTCCATTGTGCTTGTCATCGGTCTCCTGTTCGTGTTTTCGTTGCAAAAAACGTGAGTATACGTGAGTGTATAAATTCAAAAACGTATGCCTCAAATATCGACAGTTTTGGTCTTAAACTCAATACTAAATAATAATTATAATTATAATTTGCTTCTTGAAAATGTTTAAGGCATCATTTCTACACTGCAAAAAGGGATACAAAGGCTTATGGTCATCAACACTTTGTCTTCCAGTAAATGAATTAGCGCTGCTTAAATACACTCTTTCCTGGCATCACCTCCCACGTCTATGGAAACCGCTGGTGTGATGTACATGCAGCAACACACTGCAGTCCTGCAGGGCGTCGATGCTGAGAAAACCTTGCTTATAATGCTCAAAGAAGGCCGTATCTTTACTAATCGTAAAGTTATTCTATGTTCAATGTTGGTTTTGTGAATATAATTATAAACTGATATAATTTGAAATCTTTTAAGCCGTAAAATGTCACGTTTGATCCAATGCATAGTGTAAAACAGATGAGTTTCTCTGTGTGGGCTGGTGACCATAGTTTTAAGTAGAACTTAAAGCGGTTTGTCAGGGTTTTCTTCCCTCTGAGACACTTAGTGAAGAACCACACAAGAGACAGGACTTTAAGTATACTTGAGCTTCCGCGGAAGGAGAGTCGGTCTAACACAGCTCAGGGCTGTCTCAGAGAAACTCCGAAGCCTCCTTCCGCGAAGGTGTCTTTTATTGTTCAGTAGGCGTTAACATTTAGTACAAGATCGTGGCATAAGGCAACACTATCCTGTCGGGCATAGTTGACAGAGTACAATGACAAAGCAAAAGGACAAAGCAAACTAGTTGAAGCCAGTATGGTGTTACACACCATGTTTTAAACATCCCAATTGAAATGTTGTAGCAGTTAGATTATTCTTACTTGTATTATGTGGCCCTTTTGTTGCATAATCTCTCTAATTCTGCATATTTCTCTTTAAATTCTGAAGTAGCTTTTGCGTGTTATTGCAAAACAATTTTATATTTTGTGGCTCTCAGTGAAGCATATACATTATTGTCTTCCCAGATACATGTGGATTTTGTCATTAGTGATCAAACCTTAACTTTGTACACAAATTAAAACCATATGGTTGGACCAAATTACAGCTTATCATTTAAAAAACTGAAGGTCACAACATCAGAACTATTTTTCTTTCTCACGTACTAAAACTGAAACCAGCTCACCCCACCACTGTCATAATTAAACACCATGTTGGTTTTCATTGCCTGTCCCTGTTCTTGTCATGTAGTAGTTTTTTGCAGAAAAGAATCCGGCTGTACACGTATGTTTCCCGGCCAGATGACTTTTTCAAGCCCCTCTACCACAATTACGACGGGAATTTCAAGGTAAGAGAAAGTAAACGTGTGCGCATGTGTATGTGTGTAATTTCAGGATTTGTCCAGCAGGTGTTGTTGAAGAGGGGACTTTTAGACCATCTGCACACACACTCAGTGGGACTTCCCTTTCCCCCTGTTGTGGGTTGATATTTGTATGACAGCTAGAAATGTTCCACCTAAGTGGAAAATACCCCCACTAATGTTCTTTATGTGTCAATATGTCAAAGTTGACAGATTTTATCTGATACGGGCACAGACAGAATTATGTGGTTGACATTTGTGAACTTTATCAAAGAACAGCTATCACATCTTTTTCTTCTCTTTGAGGTGTTGAGCTTTAGTTACACATTGAGGCCCAAACATGTAAAAAAAAACACCTACTTGATGTTTGTCATCATGTGTCAAAGCAAAAAGAGTATAGGCTACTTTTCTGTACGCCTGAAAGCCTACGCGACAACAGATGGCAGAGGATGGCCTATCGGCAATCAAAGAGCAGTGCTGGCGTCTAAGCGTTATATTAATGTTTGCCGTTTGCTCTTTTGTAGGAGTGGGTGAAGCCTGTATTCAGCGAGTATGACCATTTCACAATAAATGCACAGGTTGAGATGTTCAGTGAAAAGCACCTCGATGTCTTCCCCTGGAACGACAGCAAGCGACGATACAGCAAGGATGACAAGATGAAACAGGGGGTTTGTTCCCTCCTGCAACCTGAATGCAACCCGCTGCTGCACGTCCAGGATGGCGGCAGTTGGCAGTGTACGGCGGGACACATATCCATCCACACTGTGACTCTGTCTGGAGAAGAAGAGTTTGATGAGGATGTCGAGTCACAGAGCTCCTTCCACAGAAGTTACCACGATGGAGAAAGCCTGCGTTCATACAATAAAGAAAAGGCAAGCTATGATTTAGAGGAGCTACAGGCGTCCAGTTTGGATGGACAACATGAAAACCCAATATTCGATGATCAGAATATAAACCTCCCAGAACATGACCATGCCAGTGGATCTGAGAGCATATCACTGGATTCCTTTGCCTCAAATGGACAGTCAGAAGATGGCTACCCTCACGTGGACTTGGACACCATTGACAGTGGTTTCGGAGAGTGCAGCAGCCCGGCGGCCTCGGACTCGAGCCCAGTAAATCTCTCCGAATTACCACATGAGCACAGCCACTTAAACTCTAACTATGTGAAGCAGTGGATGATATCCAGCACCATCAAAGAAGACCCAAGCAATTCAACAAACAGTCAAATTCAATGACTCATTACTGCTTTACAAATACCAGTGGTTGTGCTCTGGGAACTTAAATATGACTTTATTATTGGACTTTCCAGAATCGATATTTGAAATAAAATAGAACTGTATTTTCTGTATATACTTTTTTCAAATTACTTTTTTTTTCTTGAAGACAAGAGATTTGGTTGGACATGGTCATGTATGAGAGGAATAATATCGATCAGTATATCTATTTTTCAAAATGTATCGTACATATTGACTTACATATTTATATACATCTTTTAAGTGTATCATTTGATTTAACTTTTAACCTCTTGAGACCTGAGCTTTTGTTCGGTGTGCATTTTTATTCCTCCGTGCTGTTTAGGATGAGTACAAAATTAACTATCATTATAACAGTAATAATACATTGAATTTGTATAGCACTTTGAAGAAACTTAAAGAGGCTTTACAAAAAAAAAAAATCATGGTGCTGAAATATAATGTCCACGTATGTGTATGCAAGGTCTTAGGGGGTTAATACTGTACAGTTTGGCTGTTTGTGCCAAAACCTGTGGCCCAATAGTGGACTAGACGGCTGTAAAGACGTTGTCACAACATCATAAAAAGTGTTTATCAGCTAAATGTTTTGTGAAACTTGAATAAGTTGTCAGACATTTCTAGCACCTGTAAGCATTTTCACACTAAACTGCACGTATTTTTAAAGTGACAGTGAGCTGAAGGTGATGTACCTGCAGCTCAGCCGGAAAGAGACTTATTAATTTCACGTGAAACTGTCCACTGTGCTATGTCTGTGAAGGTTCTCAGTCATCCAGGTCATGGTATCTTGCTGGGTTAAATCGTAGGCAACTGGACTTCTGGTTTACTTGAAGACGTTCAGAAGCTTCTTCAAGTTCAGAACTGAAGAAGCTTCTGAGTGGCGAAACGTCTTCAAGTAAACCGGAAGTCCAGTTGCCTACGATTTAACCCAGCAGGTGCGAAAGACACGAAAAACCAGCCTGCAGGCAAATCCTGTCAGTATGGATATAACTGGGTCAAGATGACAACTTGTACCCACTCATTTCTCTTAGCATGGAGAGATTTATTGGTATCAGCCACGAAACACAGGTGCAGCTCAATAAATTAGTATCAAAAGATTTTCAGTAAATCAATGAGTCATCACACACAGACACAAATATTTCAACTGGGTATGTCTTTTCATTTTGATGATTAGAACTCTGAGACATTGAATTTTGGGATTTCATTGGCTGTAAGTTGCATCAAAATGAAACTGAGGAGAAGGATTTGAAATATATCCATCGATGTGATGAATCTATAGATTAGTTTCACTTTTTGAACTGATTTTCTAAAAACAATCTTTTGATAATATTGTAACGGATAATAATACAATCAATATGGTAAGTAAAAGTAAGTACAATAGGGCTGCATAGGGATTATCATGCACCTGTGTGTGTTTAATATCAGTCTACATAGTTTGTTTATATTTTTGTAAATGTCAGTCACTGCAATCAGGACTTGCACGGTAGCTTAGAATTTGTGTTTTTTGTGATACAATAAAGGCTTATCTTAATTTCTTAAATGCAACTAAACATATCATTCATACATTTAAACCTTGTACTTTTGTCTTGTATTTGCTTTTTCATTTTATTGACTTATGGGGTCTCGTTCACTTTATCAGATGACAAACCAACAGCATAAAATTCTGGCTTTATATAACAGTGATCATCTCTTACTTCTGTCTAAATAAATGTTGTCACATCATTCAACCACTGATGCATTTATCCACACATCAGGTGTGAGTGCGTCACCTCAACCACCACAATCAGACAGTGGAGGTGTTTCTGGAAGATGTCCGGGCTGAGTCTCCTGTGTAGGAGGATGAAGCACCAGCTGTAGGTGTCACATCTCTGGTTCAGGCGTAAACCCCTGACCTACACAAAGTCGAGTGAGTGCGGGAAACTTGCCGGCCTACCGAGAGGATCAACAAGGAGTAGAAAAGCATTGCAAAGAAGGAACTGCATAAAAGTCCAGCCCAAACCAAACTACCAATCTAACCAAATATTTGACTCTGATGAAGCTCAGGGTACTTTACTATCATATCGAATGTTTATGCCAGCTTGCTGTGCAAGGGATGTAAGTGCAAAAGAGTCTGACATCAATCTCTCAGCAACCTTCATTTTGGGCTGTGTTGCCTAAAGTGTTCGAAGTTATCTGTGTTCCAAACAGAGATAAACACGATGCTTCCTAAAATGCCCCCCCCCCCCAAGAAAAAAAAATCATCATCATCATCATTATTTTTTGTAGTGTGATGTATGTATGTTTCATCTTATTTTTAAAGTGTGTGTCCTCTTGCACAGTAGGCAGCACCGTTGTTTAAATCATCTGGGTCAGATGGGTCGCTAGAGGGCACTCTAAGCTTACGTCATCAGACCAGGCAGCAGACACTCGTGCTGCCCAATTGGCGACTTTTGTGACTAATTCTGGCGGCTTCTCAAACATTTATTTGAAAAGTGACTAATGAAATAATAAGCGACTTTTTCTCGTGTTTTTGAGAAGGACGTGAAAGCACTCGCGGGTGGTCAGCATCGGGCAGAGAGGAGACCTTCGCCGCTCCGCAGCCGCGCTGAAAATGAATTGCGCATGCGCAAATCCGCTGCTGCTCCCGCAGTGGATTAAAGAGCCGGCTGTCAAACAAAAACGAGAGTCAACAGAAGAAAGCCCATTAGTATTTCTAAACGTACGTTGGGTACTTTTCTACTCAGTTTGCCATAATTAATCTATTCCACTGCGTTTATTGCGATTACATGCAAACATACAACACGCGAATAATGAGATGACGTCACAGTGCAGCGACTTTCAGAACAGCCAATAGCAATTTTCCTTACTGAGGCGTTGGTAACACTGCAGACGTCCTCCGCTGACAAGCAGCTGCCCAACGGACAAGTGAGAGACGCTCATAGCAAATCTAACGCCGGACAAACAGAGGGCTTCAGTTGTGTTGGGGCCTTCCCTTGAGTTTTTGACCATTGAACAGATTGTTGTACCGGATGTGGTTCAGGCTGACCGGTAGCTCGGTGGGCCGCGACGTCTGATAGCCCTTTGCTAACCTTTGCTAACAGAGCTTGCTCGGGTCGATTTTTCCAAGATGAATGTGGTTCAAAACAAAACTATGCACCCACAGTTACGTGACGAGGAAGCTCTTGTGGTGGAAAACGCCATTCGACTGGCAATAGACTCAATCGTCAACGTGTTATACGGCGTCAACAGTGCCAGGAATCGGGAGTACCAGCGGATGGTGGCCGACAGGGACAAAGAGATCCAGCGGCTGGAGAGCAGGCTGACGGAGATCGAGCAGGTGATGCGGCAGCAGGGATGCACCTGCGGGCTGCTGGGCAGCGAGCACAGCTTTGTGGGCTCCCAGAGCTCCGGGGACCGTCCGCAGGCAGAGCCGAGCTGCTTTAACCAGGACTGCATAGACCAACAGCAGTGTGAAATGAGCATCTCATGTAAGTAGTTTGGTTTGAGCAGATGCTGAACTATGTATGTGGAGTAATTACATAAACAGGTCATTTGTAAATGGCATCAAAGTATCTTTAAGACCGTCACACACCAGTGGTGAGGTCTGCTTGAAGGCCCCCCCTGATTATTACCTCCGCCAAGGAACTTAGGTTTTAACGGATCTGTTAGCAAAATAACTCGACAAGTTATGGGCGGATTTGAATGAAAGTTTCCGGAAATGCTGACAGTGGGACAAGGAACGGATGATTAAATGTTGGTAGTGCTTTGGAACCATCTAGATACAGGATTTGTTTCAAGGATTCTTTATCATTGCGAGATGGGGCCATTTTCAGCATCTGTGTATAGAACTCCACAATAAATGTTCAGATTGATAGATTTTTAAAAAATACAAGATACGTACAGAGTAATTAGCAAATCTGAATACATCCTGGTAAAATAAGTGAAGGAGAATATGAAAAACAATGGGGAGAAAGAAGTCAGGATGTAATTTCCCAGTAAGTAATTCACATTTCTTCTCCACAGTGGGTCTTTATGCAAGACCCCCTTCACAAGTCTCCTCACAAAGCATCGAGGCAGCTCCTCTCTCATCCCCGAGCAGAGTGAGTCTGGACCAAACCTCCTACACCATTGAGGCCTCCGGTGTGTCCGAGGCAGCCACAAACATGTCTTCATCTCCGAGGAGCATCATCATCAAAGATGAACCATGTGATATCGATGCGGTCTTAATCAAGTGGGAAATGAGCGAGGAGAGATTTGGGGAGCATCGGCAAAGTAAGTTGTCAGTCCAGCTGTGCACAAAGAGAGGTCCAGTGTGGCGTTTATTTTATTTTTTTCACAAACACAGGGACACATGAACCTTAAACTTTTCTCAGTCCAGGCCTCGCACGTTTTGAACTCTTGGACAACTCTAGATTGGTTTTCTTGTAAAATGAAAATCCAGTGTTTATTATTTTTCCTGTGAAGTCCAATATGTAATTAGTATGATTTCATATTCTATTTCTGGCTAATTTCACACCATTTTGTGACAACATTTTTGATTCTTGATAAGAAAGGAATAAACAACTTTGAGGGGATGGAGCAAATACCTGCCCACAATCATTAGCAAGCCCGAGCCATATTGCTGTCAGCCTGATGATTCAGAGAGTCTGTTTTTTATCTATTATCACCGTGGACATTGAGCAGTGGCTTTCATTTTACAAAGATAACATATCAAAATCAACATTTTAAGCATTTTGTCAAGTGTGACTTTTTCCCTCCCAGTGTTGTCGTCTGCCTCCTGCTGTTGTCTGTTGTCGATACATGTTTAAAGTTAAGTTTATGTCATCATGAAACATCCTGTCAGTGGAGCCTTCTTGGCAGACATGTCCGCATAGTAACAGGGAGGTCATTATTCATCACTGAACAGTTGCTGAAGATCTTCAGATAGCCTTCATCCCTGAGTGAGAGGACAAAACTGCTTTGTCTGTAATACTGTATTTGAATGTATGAGGGTTTCATGAATGCATGTTTGTTTTTAATCTGTTAGAAACACTGGAGAACAGAGAAGGTGAAAGTCTGAGAGAGAAACCTCAAGCTGACACAGATGGACACCAAATCCCTGAGAAAGAACACCTGAGGTATGCCATGGAATATCATGTAATAACATAGCTGATTTTGTGTAGTGTGATGGTTAGCACACGAGTAGAAGACCATGTCTGTTTGTTCTGGTTGGGTTGTTTTGTTTACATCAGCATGGATGTTTGTTGTATTGCATACGTACTTATCTGTGACGTCCACCTGTTGTTCTCCTCAGGAACAAGAAGAAGAGCATCCCAATGTCGCAGCTTCCAGAGGAGGCCCAGAGACTGAAGAGGGCAGCCTGGAGAGCAGCCTCCAGGCGGTATTACGCCCGTAAAGTTGCGCGCCAGCAGGGGAACCCCCCGCGTTCGGTTCCCTTCCACCACCTCACAAACTCCCAGTGTCCACTGCCCGTCTCTCTCGTGGATAAGAGGAAGGGGACGCTGATACCCACGTTATCTCAGGATGCTCAGGCCCTGCAGAGAGAAGCGTGGAGAGCTTCCTCAAGGAGGTACTATGCACGAAAAATGGCCCGCCCCCAGGTGGAGCCGGCTGAGTACGAACACCTTCATCAGAACACAGACGCATCGGGAGAAACACCGGGGTCAAACAGAGGAGCATCCCACAGCAGCAGTGGAGGACTGGGGGGGATTTTGTGCAGCTGATACAAGAATAATGTGATCAAGTTTCTATTCAACGTATTTAAAGGTTAACTTCATGTCACGTTTTATGTACAACAAGTAGGCATCTGAGTGTTTATCCTTTTTCAACCATTTGTCTCAGGTAGATGAAGGGACAAAACAAATTAACACTTTTAATCATTATTTGAACACCCTTAACATACTTGAAGATTCAGGTGGCATTAAATCATCACTGATGTTTTTTGTCTTTGTCCACTTTTCATAATGTTAGTTTCACTTGTGTTGTTCTTTGTAGTTTTACACCTTCCTGTGAACATGACTGCTTTCACAACATGTTCCAGTATTTTCATGCAAAGTACATCACATTACTGTACTAAATGCTCAATAAAGACTGAACCACAGATCTGAGGTAATAGGTTCTTGTACCACTCTGTCGATGCAGCGCCCCTACAGTCCAAGGTCTGTAATTACAACTCAACCATTATTACCAGCTCGTTTGTTTTGATGAAATCTGAATTACTAATAACTAGAAGAAGATATTCTGTGTTTTTTGAATATGCAAAATAATACATTTTTTCTTTGAGGAATCGTGTCATTGTTTTTTTCTGTCTTTGTCATAGTTTAGATGTCAGCTCTGTCAGTATGCAGTACAGAATAAAAGACAATGTCACGTACCGATTTATTTTATCAGTTTCATGATGCTCGGGCAATGAATGCATTCATTCATCGTATTATGCACACATTTGTTTATATTTTCAGAACAGCAATATGAGCAAAGGAAGTAGGTTCAAATCTGTGTGCTATGTTCTATGTCTTTGACAAAAGTGAGTTAAAGGTTTTTCAAAGAATCGTTATGTTTTACTTTATTTTTTTCAGTATAAAAACCTGTGAATCCCGTCAGACTACAACTGAAGCAAACGGTAATTCTAAGATCACTTAAACTAGCCTCTCTTGACAAGTGACATTTGAAGATGGAAATGACATGCATACATTTGCATATATCTGAAAATAAAACTGAAAACACCTGACTGCTTCAGTGCACTGGCCTGAAAGAAGAGATGGAAGAACAACAGCCCATGTTGGAATGATCTGATTTCATCCAGCAGCATGTTTTGGAGGAAGATAGAACACAGCGGAGCTCACCTGCCTCTGTTATCACATTGTGACCTCAGTCTTCAAATCTTGCACAAACGGGCTCATTGCAGCAGGAATGTGATCATTATCATCCCGCACTGTGGCTCCAGTGTGAAACACGATCCGTCAGACTCACAGCTGCTGCGGCAAATGCGCAACCAGAACAGATGCGCGCCCGGCTGCGGCGCTCAGGAGGATGACAGCCTGAAACAAGCGTCTGGAGCAGACAACCACGGCTATGCTGCTTGTGGTGAATATTTTGTGTTCATCTCGAGGAGGGCGAAGACAGGAGGGGCTTCTCATGCGGGGGGTGCGGGGTCTTTAACCTCGCTCAGGTCTGGACACGTCTGGAGGTATTTGGGACATCTGTGCGGCTGGAAACACGATTTGCATAGAGGTGGATGGGTGTGGGTATTTTGGGGAAAACAGCTTCAACCGTCTCTTCTCCAGCTCGGACTTCTTTGGACTTCTCTGCCCTGTTCTCGACTTGTGAACCCTTTGTGCTACAGCGCCGACTTTCCGTCGATGCGGCTCGTTGAGGAGTGGATGGATGCGTTTGTTTCCGTGTCACTGAAGCTTCTGTTGGCCAGTTAAACGGTTATTTCCATTTCTGAGCCGTATATCAGGGTTGTTGGGATTACCACACATGTATTTAAGCAGAAGAAATACTAATGTTGTCATTTTAAAACATTTTAAGAACAAGAAATAACCAGTTCCCCAGCAGCCATGTGTGCCACTGCACCATCCTCGCTGCACTTTGCTTTCAAATTAACTTTAAATTCTGAATTCTTTGAGTGTAGCGTTAACTCCGTCGTCTGTTGTGTTCATTTTGCATACAATAACTTGTATTTACCTTTTAAGGTAGGGGGGGGATATTTTCTCTCTTTTAGCCTGCAGAAACTTGTCTTTGCCTTTGGATACACCTGCGCACTCTTGGAGAAGTTTATTTACATCCATCGCCTTCCTTCTGTCTTGTTGGATTCTACTGGCATGGAAATGATATCCTTTTCGGGGTTTTTTCGCCTCTCCACCAGAAAAGGGTCTCTCTGATTCTCTGGTGCCATCAATGGACTATTTGTAGCCTCTCAGATCTCCTGCGGGCCTTGGCAAACGCACCAAACGCAGCAGAGAGCCTCCTAGAGATCAGCTGCGCTGTGACAGACAATTACTTCTTAGAGTCAACTGTATGACTACTGGATGGACCAGAATAAGTTGAACCCACAGGGGTGGATCATAGTGTATTTGAGGAAGGGGTTTCACTGTTGAAGGTTGCTAATATGCCATTTTACTATGGGGTTTTGGAGATTCTCCCTATTTGGGGCCATTATTGCCATTTTGGTGTTTTGGGGGGACTCTGGGCTTTTAAACAATGGTCTTGTCCAATTTGATCACCCCTACATATTCAACTTACATGGAAGTGTCCTTTTTGCAGGGATTGCTGGGAAGAAGAAGGAGGCTGTCGAGGCTGGGCCTTTGGTAGGGTGTTTCAGGTTGGGCCACTCTCAGAAAAGGTAAGAAATTTCATGTTCAGCAGCGGCCATGTCTGCCCAATGTTGGCTGGAGGGAGGATGGAGAGGGTATACTCCACATTTAGGCAGAAAATCGCAAGTTTTCAGGTGTATTTTGGTGACTTTGCTGGGTGGTAGATAAGGGAGGGTCAGGGCTGAACTGCTCTAAGAAGGAAACATGGAGTGACGTTAGGGGGAGCCATAGCTGGGCAGGACGGCGTGTGGATGGCCCTGAGTTATTCTGGGAGCGGATGTTTGCTGGTTACGGAGCTCACATTCATAGAAGAACTCCGGAAGACCCCTCATTGTTGTATGAAAGACTTCATCATACAGTTTGAGCTCTATTAGCCTCAAGTGTGTGTGTTGTCTAACGGGTGTCCAGCCCAGATAGTGGAGGTATTTTACAGCAACTCGGTGGCTGGTGATTTATTCATTAAAAATAAAAAAAACCCGTCTAATTTTAAATCATATTTAATCAGATATAATACGAATATTTGATTAGCATGGCCCCTGCTGTGCTCATAGAAAACATTCAAGATGGCCGCTGCTGTCATGGCAAACAGGTGAGAGCAGCTTCTGACTTCCTGGATCTGACAGAGCTGCTGTTTGCAGTCTAATCATAGACCAGTGTTTCCTTTAGACATCGCTCAATGTGCATATTCTATTATCGCAAGTCTGAAAGTCATGCTAAAAACAGTAACATTGATTGTTGGACTCATTCACTGGTCCTCCAGAGTGTAAACGTGTAATCAAGAATAAACATGCTGTGAGGAGGAATTTTGTTGTTGTTTTTTATTTGGTTCTCAACAAATCAACAACAAAAACATTAAAGTGAATCAATGAAGGTAATAAATTACCTGTACCTGCTCTTGCAGTTTGCTGTGGTGTGATCTCTTGTAGGAATCTGCAGAAACACATAAAACCAATGTTATAATATGATGGCTGGTTAATATGGTTCCTGCAGCTCAAAAACCAAAGACAGTGTCTGTAGCTTAAATGCAGTGAGAGAGATTTTAAAAGTAATGACAGGTATTGTTGAGAAAATGCTGAAAGGGTATTGGCTGAAAATACTATGGAAAGGAGACAATAAGGAATCCTGTGCAGTCTGAGAACATGGATCTCATGTTAAAGGGTGAAATCCTGCTCCGGGGCATTCAGTCCACAGAAGTGGTGCTGAAACTAGATGTTTTTGTCAGTTACTGCCTCCTCTGGCAGACGAGGGTACTTACTCAGACACACTAGGAACAGTGTGTGTGTGTGTGTGTGTGTGTGTGTCCTCGTGTCGGTTTTGAACTGGCTCAGTCTCGCAGCCATCAGCTGTTTGGCTCCAGTGTCTCAGCACCGCACACGTGTTGTGATTATTTTTGTTTCGTATCAGAGGTCTACTGGCAGATAAGGATTCCTCATTGTGACCTCAGCAGGGGAATAGTAAATACCAACACGTCGTGTAGACAAAGTTGTCACTGGACGTCTGAGTCTCTGCCCCGCCCATTAGCCGCTGCTAGCGCCTCCACATGCTCTCGTCCTTCAGCCGGCTAACGCAGCTGCGGAGGAGCTATCAGCTCTTCCCATAGAAACACACTGAGAGCAGCCTGGTGCTGAAAAGCTCCAGTGTTGCTCCGACAGACAGGGAGAGGCTTTAACTCTTTCACTGCCAGAAACTGCAGCAGGCAGCAAAGAACACTTCCTGGTAGAATGAAGGAAAATCAACACAGTGCAGATGCTTTTGTGCTGAATTCTTTCTTGTGTCTCAAGCCATGTTTGTTTCATTTCAGCAATCCTCCTGGTCTTAACCACACAGGACAGAGTTCCTGTAAGCGCGTGGAAGGGAAGATATCTGATGTAAGAACCCACATCTCTCCTCCAACACCCGAGCAGCATGACACCATAAGTGTCATGTTTTTGACACTATGTAATGGTTTCAGTGGTTTGGAATGAGAAGCGTCTGTGCAGCTGAATGCCAATAGATTTATTTAGATTGTCCACTGACCCAGAGTGTCACATAAGTAGACATACTGTATATTCTAGAATTAAAAATGTAGCTGCCATTTTTCATCTTGACTGTTTATTCTGTATATTCAGAAATTCATCATTTCATCTTGCAAATGAATGAACATTACTAGAGAGCCTCAACTTAAGATCTTTTTAAGATTAGTGGAGGGTCTCCTCTGCTGACACACTGGGGGGTTATGACACCGTTTGACATTCAGACTCATTGTCATTGTATGTAACCTGATGATCCTCTCATTGACCGCAGATATCTGCCCACCCTGGACACCATGATGGACGAGGAGATAGTTGAGGATCGTGCCAAAGTTAAGGAAGGCCTGGTTAAAGTCCTCCAGTGTGTGGCGACCATCTCCTCGGCAGCAGCTGTGGTGAATCCCATTTTCGGTGTGGCCGGTTCTCTGATCCGTGTGGTCCTTCACCACATCGATGATGAGGACATCCGCCAGCTGAAGCGCGAGTTTGGATCAGTCAACCGGGCTCTGGACAAGATCTCGCAGCAGAATCGCAACACGCTGGTGCAGATCAAGAAGGAAACACTGGACGGCCAGTACTGTCGTGTAGAGGAAAATCTGAAGAACCAGTTCAGAAAGTTCATGGAGATGGTGGAGGCGCGGCCGGAGCAGCGTGAACGCAAAAAGGACGACTTTGAGGAGAGCTATTCCAACGACTTGGGCGACCAGAATCTGCACACGCTGTATGACGGGGTGGTGGGTAAACCGAAGCTCTTCAGCAGGCCCATCCTGGAGGTCTACCTGAAGCACTCGCAGGGAGACCGCAACACCATGGAGTGCCTGTGCACGCGCCTCACCTACCTGTTCTGCATCGGGCTCATCGCCCTCATGGGCTACGCTGCCGTCATCGGAGATGACGAGGAGGGCCTGAGTGAGGAATGGGCGGAGAAGATGGAGCATGTGCAGGAGAAGATGCAGGAGGCTCTTAGCAGGTGCAAATGAAGACGCAGAGAAGAAGCGTTTTCCTCGTATCCAGGACTCGTGTGTCCACATTCCCTTTGTAACCTTTAACCTACTGGAAGCCGTTTGTATGTATCTACATGAAACGTTGATTACTATTCTGGGCGTCTCAGTCCCTCAACACATTTTCCAAGTTTCAGCTAACATACAAATCCTCAAGCTAACTCTGCCATGTTAATCACACAGCCGCTCTAGAAACTAAATGTAAGGAAAATGCAGTTTGTCGTCCAAAATACACAATCAGCATATTGCACCTGTCCTGTATCTTGAACTACCTGTTGACCTCTTTCGGGTCTTTTGATGCCCCATCAAGCACTTTCAACACGTGTCACTTATTGTTGTTTTCTGATACTACACACAACACACTACAAGGAAAAAAAAGATCTTTGGACTAACAAGGCCACTGTCATGTCACCATGAAGCCACTAGAGGGCCTTGTACGAGTTGAGATGTATTGTTACAGCTTCTATTACTGCGTTTTGTTTTCGTATATAAGCCTCGAAAAACAGCCAAGCAAAACAAAATATTTAACTTGAATCTCAAGTTGTCAGTTATGAATGTAATGAATGCAGTTTTACAATTATTTTCCACACATGCTTGTTTTAATGCATGATACACTAAACTTACTGAAAAATAATTTTACTTGACACTAATATTCCTGAAGATGCTTTGCAATGTTTTTTGATTTAACAAACAAATCAACAGTTCAGTGAAACACTAAATAGAATACCAAAGGTATCTAGCCACTTTAGAGAAAATAAATACGTTTATTTTACAAGAAACTGACAATGGGATATCTAAAGTCACTGGAGGACTCCTACCTTGTGCAATTCTATTCATTTTCTATTGAAGGTGTACTTTAGCCTCATACTATAACACTTTCTACACTCTATAACACTCTTTTAGACATTAGACATCATATCATTGTAACTTCAGTTTTTCAGGCCCTTTGTCATGTGACCAACAGTGCCTCATGGGCTGCTAGTTTAATGTTGTTTTTAGGGGTTGTTCTTTTTTAAGTATATTATTGCTGAAGGCATTACGTTATGAGCAGTAGTGACAGAACTTGTTGAAATGTCTTGTTTGTTTCTGTGCGTAAGGGGGGAAGGGGGGAGTAATGTGTGTTTGCATCAGGACTATGTTGTTTGTCAAAGTCAGTCCCTAAAACAGACAAATCATGATCTTCCAAACCTGTTTAGTTTGTTTTTAAAAATCCTTTTACGCTGTCACCTGTCATCCTTTGTCCTTTTCCTTGTAACCATGAAATTCTTCAGCGACATGAGCAGTTTGACATAATCTGGAGGACAAACCTATGAGCCTCTTCTGCCTTTTTTTTTTAAATGTCATATTTGTGAACATGTTGTCCTTTATGTCAATGTCCTTTATGTCAATGTCTTTGACACCTTGTATATGCAGCACCAAAAATAAATATATGAGTGAAGAGTACAAATTCATTTTTCATGCATTAAATGTACACGTCCTCGAAAACGTCCCATACACAGAAATATATAAATCAACTCATGCAAATAACTCATTTTGGTGGATTTACATCTAACTTTTCACACTGTCCTGTTTCCTCCTGATCATCCACTCATTCAAACTTTTCATGACATATTGTGGCATGATCACTGCAAGTGAAGTAAAAATAGGAAACAAAGCTATTTGGGGGGAAATTGATCCACACACCCGTTCATGATACATTTAACGGTCATTTGACCTAGAGCTGCTTTTTGTCATTGTTACTGTGTGTGAATCACTTTACAGGTGTGGTGTTGTGATTTTTCCAGCAGATGGCAGCACCATCATCTCTGCACCCTCCGCTCCTTCATCTTCTATTTGCTGTTTTGGAGGCTTTCATCCATTTGTTCCTCAAGTCAGTTGAACTGTCTGTTGTTATGGCGACAGCTACTCCAAAACATCCTGCTATATCTGAAGAAGGTTGTTGGGACACTGACTGCAAGTAATACAAGTCTTGTACTTTGTGTCGTTATCATTTAGGGTATTTTAAAATGATACGGGCATTATATTTACAATAATATCTGTGTGTGTGGTATTTTAACCTCCTATGACCCTGCGTACATGGATGTTACATGTTACATGTTTTTTTTTTTTGTAAAAAGAGTAAAGTTTATTACTATTATTATGATTAATTAATAATGTATCAATTATTTTTTAATTTGTATTCATTAATTTATTTATAGATATTTTTTGAAATTTATTTTTTCATTTAATTTTTTGTTACTCATCCCAAACAGCAAGGAGGAATAAAAATGCACACCAAATTAAAGCTCAGGCCTCAGGAGGATAATTTTCCCTGTTGGAGGTTTCTTGTTGAGGAACACTTTGTCCATAATATGTATCATAGCAAAACTTTCTCAAAATGACACTGACAATTTACTTATACATCATCTATATAATGCCAGATATTACACATTTATCTTTGTATTCTTCAGAATTCTGTTTTTTTAATAATGTGATTTAATTTAAATACTTAACTGACCACATCCTGTGTACAATGACATTGCGTTAATACCTCCTGATCATCTTCTCAATATTTTACAGTTACATGTTGAAAAAACATCCTGAAAAACATCAATACACAATGATAGTACTCATTGCAAGAGTATACAGGATTTATTCTAATCAGTTCCATAAACTGCACAAGCTATCCTGTGCGATCCTTCCTGTCATGTAGAAAGAAATGGCTGGATGAGGTCAGTGTCACTGCAGTGTTCAATTTGTACACATGAGGGCGGTAGTACTTTAAGAGCCAGCTCTGTCTGAGGGCCCCCTGGAATGAAGCGTCACATCCCAACTGTCACATCCCCCCGTTTTTTAATCATTATACTCAATGAATCTCCAACGGATCCAAACATGTGTCAGTGGAGCAGTAAAGTGAAGAGTCTAAGTACCTGAGGGTGTTTGTTCCAGCTCACCAATGGGGTATTAAACGTGCAGAATGTGCCTTCGAAATGCAGATTACTGACGCACAAAGGTTTGGAGGACTCACCTGCTCTGCAGGCGGATGAGCTGACGACACACTGGTCCACATGACATTCATAGTCCTGAGGGAAACAGATGTTAGAAATTCAACAGCATTTTGATGGTGTTTCGACGCTCAGGATGCGCCCTGTGCGCACATCTTGATCAAATCCCCATTGTCTTCTGACTGGTGGGAAAATGTCGTTCTTGATGTTCATCTCTGACTAATGTGAAGGGAGGGGTGACGCGCGTGTGCAGGAGATATAAATACACAGACGTCCAATCCCATTTGCTGTGATTAATCCTGAATACAAATACAAAACATTTGTGGCGTGATAACGATGTGTTGGTGATGGAAATGGTCATGGAGATTTGGACTACTTCAGAATAAAAAGGTACAATTGTTTTTTTAGGTTTAAGTCGTCTTACCTTAAATTTTGAATCGTTAATCCAATGAGATCCTGATGATGATGATGAGACATTTGCGTCAAATGTGAGATGAACACTCCTGAGATGAATACGCTGCCCCCTCTCTCTCTCTCTCTCTCTCTCTCTCTCTCTCTCTCTCAAATCTATCTATCTCTCCTTTGCAGATGTTGTGCGCGCATCCCCTCTTTCTCTGTGTAACCTGGTTCTGGACCCCCTCCTCAGCTCCACAGTGGACGACAGAACCGTGGGAATCTTCTCAAACTTGAAGGGGTTATAAAAGCAACTTGTTTGCAGCTGTTGAAGCTCATCGGGCGTCAAAGACCAGCACATCCGTTTCGTTCAGGTACAGAAAAAAACTAGTTATTCTCGGAATGTCGTGAGCGTCCTTATCTTGCATCAGAAGGCGTAAAAATGCTGTTAGGTGTGTCCGGAGCTCTCAGGGGACTTGTGCGTAAAAAGACCGAGGCTGCGCATTTCTTCTGGGTGCGCATGACAGACTGTGCCGTTTGGCAAATAACAAAGCCTGTCTCCATTTATTTGCTCGTTGATTCCTTTTCCTAGATCATAACTGTTTTTACATATACAAGTTGTATTTCAAAAATCGCATTTTGAAATGTGATACAGCAAAACAACGTCAGTGTCGCAGTTTGGGTGACGCCTCATCTGGGGGTTATCCACAGACAAACCTGGTGAGAGAGGACTCCGTAATTTATGTGTGTCAGTTTGTGACCAAGGACAAATGATATTTTCAATATGGTTTGGTCTGTGGTCTCTGCTCAGCCCTGAAATGAGTCATTCACAGACTCAAGGGCATTTCTGACATTTTCCAATTCATGTGTCTCAGGCCCCCATTTTGTTTATGTGACATCATTACCTGCATCCTTTAAAGTGCTTGTCTGCCCTTCAGAAGATGAAATGTCATCCAAAAATATATTTCAGAATATTTAATGTAAGTTATGAACCAAATGAAATCAGATGAGCTTATGTACAAAAGATTTTTAACTTAGTGCCACACCTTCTTGACCAGCTCCGTACCATTATGTGGAGCACTTGGTGATACATGAAATAATATTTTTGATAAACATGAAGTCACATGAACATAAAAAGTATGTATAATAACGATATTAATAATAATAATTCCAAAGTTAAAGACTTTGTTGTTTAAAACCATTTTAAACAGACACATTCACACAAGTTTTTCATCCTGACACAGTCAACACTTGGGATTGTCACCGTCCATGAATGGTTATCTTCTATCAAATGACTTCACTTGACATTTGTCTCACCAAAAGCCCCAGTTTTTATCCCTCGTCTCTGCAGATGACCAGTTCACTGGAGAGGGTTGTGGCCCAGAAGAAGGAAGCCATCGAGGCGGCGATGGACATGTTTGAGAGGGGGGCTGAGGTGTTGGCCAGCGCAGTGGGGGAGCTCTTCCCCCTGTGTGAGGCTGCAGCTCCGGTTCTACGCCTCGCCCTGGACAACGTTCAAAGCAAAGAGGTTTTCTATGTCAAAGAGCAATTCTTGATGGTGAGGAACAAGCTCGACGTGCTCTCGTCTCAACTGGAGGACATCGACTGCGAGATCAAGAGGGGACGATTGGATTCCCAGTACTTTACTGTAGAAGAGAACATTAGGAACCAGTTCCGGAAATACGTGGACATCATAGAAGCCAAGCAGCAGTTTCGGGAAGTGAAGACAAGGCTTTTTCTGGAGCATTTTGCTCAAACTGGTGGAGAGAAGAACCTCTTTGTGTTGTATGATGCTCTGATGGGGAATAACAGCTTTGGGGAATCGGTTTTACAGTTGGTAGAAAGGTAAAAAGCTACATTTAGTTATTATCTTTCTCTGAATGGTGGAAAAAGATAAATGACTTGTCATCTGTTTTGCAGGTATGTGGCAAGGAACCGCCGCCTTCTAGAAGACTTCTGTGTCCGCATGAAGGAGCTCTTCTGCTTGGGCCTGATTGCTCTGCTGGGCCACTGTGCCTTAACCCATGGCCAAGAGGAGGAAGAGGAGAGAATCCAAGAGTGGAGCAGCAAAATAGAAGAAGTAGAGTCCCGAATGAAGACGACCATTGAGTCCTGTATCGCTGCCTTCCCAGAACAAGCCAAACTAGACGCTCAGCACATCCTGCAAGAAAAGGAAAACGAGAGCCTCCCAAATACAACTCAGCAGCTTCTTGACTTCTTGGTGAAGAAGTATGACTGGGTCAGCTGGTCGGTGCGTCTGATCAACCATTCAGGCAGCACTTACCGGAACTGGCGTGCAGGAGAACACTTCCATCACGTGGCTGGGAAGAACTGGTTCGAGGTTCTTCAGGTGAACAACATCAACCTGGTGGTGTCATTCAGCACTAATCCGCAACCGGTGCCACAAGACTGCATCCGGCAGGTGATGGAGGGTCCGGGTAAGAAGGGGAATGCCCCGGCTGTGGTGGAGGTCCTGGAGAAGCAGCTGTGTGGGTTTGTTGTCCACGCTGTGAGTCGCCACAAGGAGTCCGCCGCTGCCTGGAGCTTCCCAGAAGACTGTCACTACTGGGAGAGACACAAGAATGCGGCCGTGTGTGTGCACTCGGAGTGACGCTGTCACGGATCGACGACTATCTGGGAACGAGCTTCTTGTATTTAAAGCGTTTGCTCCCTGTTAGTGTGCAACTGGGCTGAGGATATGTTAGCATGAAATATTGACGACACACTCCCGTCACGAATCTTTCATTTTTAGATTTTTTTCTTTTACTCTATTTCAGGGTTGTGCCCACACTTTAAAGTACATTTTAAATCAGAGACATTTGTTTTCAATCATTATCGCCCTCAATTTTCACCAAACCCACTGTGACGGTGAATCAGGAGTCCTAAGATTCTGATTCTATTGAACCTAGAGTTAAATGTAGTGTTGTAAAGATGTGTTGAACATTAACCGCTTGCATATTGCTGTATATACAGTATGTGTGACTCCCCTCGTATTTCTCACTAACAGATTAATACAGTAATAAGAAGAGTGCATGCGTTTACCTCAGTAATAACCCAGTCTCCACTGAGAGGGTTCTGCTGAGGCTGCATCCAGCGAGCTGTGCTCCCATTTTGTCTTCGCTCAGCAGGCTGGCCTACATAACTCTAACAGGGAGCACAGAGGTTTACTTTTTCAGGCGTGAAAAGCCAGAATCTGGCACTGGAGACGGTAGGATGTGCCTCGTGTTCCAAACACATTCAGACCTCTGAACCAAAACTACCAGTGCTGCCTCTTACATCTATGTTTGTGCTTGGTGGTTCTGCCAAAAACATTTTGTATTTTTGATCTATTTGGCACTGCACTGACCTAATTCAGTGTTGTTTTCCATTGGTTTTCTGATTTTCTCTAAAAACTGAAACAAGATTGCTTATTTCCAATATTCGGACGTTATGCTTCTCTTTGCATTGAATAGCCACCGAACACAACAAATGTGAGTTTATTCACTCTAAGCCAAAGCATATGAACATATTTGAAAATGGCTAAATAATGTCAACCCCATCTATAATAGAATATCTATATAAACTCTAAAGTTCACACTTTGTAAGAATTAACAATAAACAGACCATGTATTGATATTCAATGAAGGTGTTAACACACATAATCTAATGTGTTTTTTTTCTCGTACAAATGTGATTTATGCAGCACTGTTAGTGCCCAATAAAACAAGTCAGCCACAGGACTAATTTAATTGCTATTTACACATAAGTCAGCATTTCCTGACCGCAGCCTTTGTTTGATCGTCGATGAATATCCTTTAGCAGAGCTAATATCCTGCAGACGAGCAGCAAAGTGCTTGGCTTAGCAGGATGGTATCAGTCATTATAGATGATGTAGGTGCAGAGAGGGCGGAAGGCGGTTGGTTCCCAGCGGACCGGGAGGGTGTTTAGCTGCTCTGTCGTAGATCAAACCTGTCAGAATCCAACAAGTGCTATCTGTAATATAGAATACAATGTACGAGGCTGCTGATTTCTGTGTGTTTGTGCATGTGTGAGTGTGTGAATACGTATGTGTGTATGGTATGCACGCGACACAGATGCATTATTTGTTGTATTAATAGTGAGCTGTAACACTAAGAAAAGCTTCCAGTCTTCATACTGACCCTGCGCCAGTGCAATCGATCTCTACCTAACTGGATGAAAAGCAAATCTTATACATGACTCCAGATATTTCAGGATGGATCGATTAAAAGATTTATATAGAATGTGTTACATCCATCAGCACTGTTTTCCTTCCAAACGAAATGCTAAAATACTTCTGAACTTCTGGCTGTGAGGCTACTGCCATGTCACACTCATATTCAAGTATCTCTTGAAAATAGGACTGCACTTGCAAACCACCAAACGTCTTTTAGTGTTGCAGGGTTTACTTGGGTGTTCATTTTAAATTTGTTACCAGGAATATCAAGAGTTTTTTTTCTCCTGTGCAGCCATGGAGAGAGCCATTGTCAGCCAGTGGATTCATTAGTGGTTCTGTGGGCTTTGCCTAGGTAACAACTATTGATCCAAGATCTTCCTCTGCGTAAAAGGCTCAGGCTGTGGTCGCCCGTCAATCTTGACAGTCATTATCGGAGCATCTGTTTACTGACACCATCTACTGCAGCCGTCTCGTGCTGCAGGGGCCAGATTCACCACGTTTTGTGGTTGTGGGAAGGTTAAATTAAGATTTTCTGAGTAAATGATTGGAATCTCAGGAGGAGACGTACCAGAGGTGGACTGCAGACAGAGGGCGCTGTCAACACACAGATCTACAAAATCTGATTTCAGGAAGAAAACAACACAATGTTTCTAGGGGCAAAAGGGTTTAGATGGAGTTTAAATTATCTTGGAGTTTGTTTTTAATTTTAATTTAAATAAAAAAGGTTCTCACATATGAGCCTGTTATTTCTAATATGAGCCTCTCTTTCTTAAGAACAGGAAGCAGGTTAAGATATTAGATTGTTGCTATACAGCTGCAGGATGTGGCCCAACTACTTAGGAGGAGGCCAACTACTACTAAGGGAGGAATGATGTGCAGATATTCCCAGCTTCTGAGAAAACACATGACAGAAATAATAAAATCCTTCTCCATCCTCCCAAAACACATCTGTCCATCCAGCAAAATCTCCTCATCTCCAAGAGGAGATAGCAGCCAATATCAATATTTCATAAACAAATGAAAACTGGAAGGAAGCGTGCATCAGAGTGGCCCTGGAGGGACGAGTGGATCAATGGTAGGATAGCTCTGCCCGCTGGTGTCTGCCAATCACAGCTCAGGATAATGTTATTACCCATCAGTCCGAGTGGACCATCGACCAGCCGGCTGCTCTTTGAGTGGACTAATCCAATAAAAAGCCTTAAAACATTTGTTCCGTGACACACTGGCTGCAGGTTCGAGCCCGTACAGTGATTCTTAAGGGCCGAGCTGAGTGTAGGAGATATATTTTGTTATGTCTGGTATTGGATGTTATTTCATGTAAGACTGCCTTGATATAAACATACACAAACATAGATATGGCTTATTTAGTTTGTGTCAGTTTAACAGCTCAAAAAACATTTTCTCTTTTTCTTTATTTCATCAGCCAGTTGAGATAGTTATATGTCGTATTTATATTAGACACAGATACTGGACATAGATAGATTGATTAATCTCTGTGAGAAATTCACAAGTTGAGTCATAGATGAGTCGCCCTCTGCTGTTAGAAATGCTCTTAGAAATGATTGCAGGCTTTAATTTTTAAAACTATGACACTAAAACTGGAATTCCTGCAGAATCTATTTGTCCATAAAGTGGACACTCATGTGTCTCAGCCTTCTGTAGTGCCTCGGTATTTCCCTCCCTATTTCCCAACACTTGCTTTCTTTGAGGCCATTGCTGACTGCCTTCCCCCTTTGTGGCCTCCAAGCT
>CAAKHB010002223.1:0-10000 GCA_901007665.1 Aeoliscus strigatus
TAGCTGGTTGATAGTGAACGCGACCTTGGCTCCTTCAGAGGCAAAGGTAAGGGGTTGCAGGGCGAAGAAGATGGACAGTTGGTCAGGAACGGGTCGCAGCCCTCCGGTTCACCAGCGTAACGCTCGGGGCTCCGATGCGTGGCTCTGATATCGGGTCCGAGGAACAGGGGGGTCCGCGGGCGGAGGTGGCTCTGGGGCTGGGTCGGTCGGAGCCAACTGGGCGACGGTGTTGGACAGTTGCTGCACCAGGCTGGCCAATGAGGTGAGGGTCTGTTCCTGGGTGGCCGCGGTCTGCTTGGCGCTGGCCGCCATCGAAGCCAATAGGGCTTCGTGGTGCTGCAACGCTCCCTCTATTCGCTCGAAGCGATTCTGGGGGGTGGTGTGTGCTGGGTCCATGTTATGGCCAGATTATACTGAGACGGGGGGATTTCTGGACCCAAATGCAACACACCAGAGACAACGTTTCCAAAAGACAGGAAGTTTATTGGTAGCGGGGCAATGTGAAAGGGGGACGGGTAGAACACAACAAACCTTCGTAACTAAGTCTTCTTCAGTCTTCTTAAGGAGGGAACTCAAACAAACTGGCGTAACGAAAGTCTCTTCAGCAGATAATACAGGTAACTTAGAGCGGTCTCAACAAAAATCTCTTCAGTCTTCTTAAGGAGGGAACTCAAACAAACCGTCGTAACAAAAGTCTCTTCAGCAGGGCTTCACGAAGCAACAGGTAGCAGGGACAGGAGCAGACAGCGCCATCAGCGGGAGACAGGATCTGGAAGACAGGCAGCATGAGCAATAATCTGGCACAGACGAGCAGGAGAGGCGAGGCTTTAACACCTCTGAGAGGGACAGGTGTGGGTAGTTGAGGCTGATTGAGAGGAGATGGCTGGGAGTGGCGAGGGGTGATGCGTTCAGGGGAAGAGGGAGAAACCAGTGACGCCGGCAATCCATGACATTGTGTCTGTGTGACTTGACGTCCTTGTTTCTGTTGCTGTTTCATTATGACTCAACTGTTGGAACACGTCAACTGACACAATCCAACGTATATTGTTCCTTCACCATCCAAAGTGACAGTAAACGCCAGCAGCTTCCTGGAGCACCGATTGTCGAACAAGTAAAAAAAAACCAAAACGATCCCACTTGAATCAAATGACTTCTGCCAATGATCCTACTGTCGTTCCCCCCGCTGGAACGTGTTGTCAATACACACGACAATGTTGTGCAGACTGTCCTTTGGGTGTTACTTCTAAAGCGTTTGTGTTTTTACCACGCACATTCCATGAACGAGAAATACTCACAAGGACACACGTGTGCACGGAAAAACTCACATGGATGTAATTAAAAGAGGGCGCCACACCCTCTCAGGTAGAATTACGGCGCTGTTGTTTAACAGTGACACCCGTGACTCACCCATGTTCATCCCTCACTGCTGACCGGCCGAACGCACACGCACAACGTCTAAAACCGCGAGTCTGAAAGACGAATGGAGATCAGTGGTTCATTTCAAAGAAAACCACAAAACATTATGCACACGCACGAACAGGGAGTGCACAGGTTAATTACTTCCTGTATTAAAGCAAAGATGACATTTAGCAAAGAGGAGCCTGCTGGAACAAGGCAGAGGCCAAAGGAAGACAGAAATGTGGTGAAAAAGGCAGTTAGTTAGTCAGGGCCTGACGCCGCAGCAAACTGGATTTAATGTTCATGACACCAGCTCATTCTCAGCAGCATCATACGAGGAGAAAGATCAGGGAACAATCTACGTGAAAAGTCCGCATCCCGAATATGTCTGAAAGAAACGGAGAGGTTGTGAGGTGTTTGCTGACATCCGGTCGGTAACATAGAGCAGGCCGGTGTGGCAGCAGCCAGCCCAGACAGCCAGTCTGTTATGTGACCCGCTGACTGGGAACTGCCATTGAAATGTGGGTTTGACGTTTGTGGTTGCGGTGGGTCTGCTCCGTCGGTCATAAACCATGTTTTAGGACTTTACAGCCCAGTCCTGGCTTCTTGGCAAATGATTGCACGGCTTTTGTTTCCTCTGTGCTTGTGTTTGTCTGTAAAGACGTTCTTGTTTGTTTGATGTTCGTGAACACACATGAAAGGACCCGGCTGGTACCTGTGGTACCTGACGGTCACCCGGGGTTTGACAGCAGTGACACACACTGAGAACACAGCGCTGGTTTTCATCATTCACTGAGTCCCACTTAATCTACCTGGTGGCAGAAGCTTTTATTTCAATTATTTTGTTTAGTCCTCATAAAGTTGGATGTCGCATTAAATAGAAATCACATGAATAGGTCTTCATTAGCAGGGCCCATATACTGTCGCTGCTACATCTAATAATACTGCGTCCTGCTTTGCGCTCTTCACCCAGTGATCATAAAATAACGGGATGATACATGAGTCCCACGGTTCCCATTGTTCGGACAGTTTCACCCCTCAGGAAGTTTGTATTTGAAGCAGTTTCCAACAATAGAAACACTTTTATTTATCTGTGTTAAACACTGAGGGTTAGATAGTTCCAGCTGAAAGTGACACTTTATCATTATTTTTAAAAAGGTACGGCCTCCACACAGACGTTAACTCTTCGACCAGGACGACCGGCTCCAGACCATCATCAGCTGCCGTTCATCTGTTTCACAACAGGTATTCTTCCTGGTTGACAACCCCACTCAGGGGGTTCTGTCTGTTTCCTTTCTGCTGTACTGACGGTGGGCCGATGCTGAAACGTTACTTCTGGATTCTCCTTGTGGATTTTCCCTCTTTAAGAACAACACAGCAGTGACCTGAATTGGCTGTGAACTGAAACAGAAACATGTTTTATTGCTGATATGAATATATGTCAGCAGGCAGCTTTTCTCACCTTATTGACTTTTCTTGGTTCCCTTATCTTCAGCTTTTCACCCTCTCACTCACTGCGAAAAATAAACACTGAATGCAATAATACACATATATTACTTCTCAATTCATATCTGCTGTCATGTAGTCCAAACATGTCCATAAACTCCCCAGACATTTGATTTTGGACGTTCCATTTCCTCCATCGTGATTTATTATTTTCCTCACCCTGACTGAGTAGTATGGTACTATGGTAGTATGGTAACGTCCATCGAGACAATTGTAATTGTGATGTTGACAATATACAAATAAAACTGAACTGAATAAAATGTTCACGTAAGTCGAGATCAGTGAGCTGTATCTTTAAAATGAAACTTCTAGCATTGATTTGTCACCAACAGGAACTAAAATCAGCTAAATCCATCATCATCAGACACTTCATGTTAATCTGGAAACGTCTTTATCACAGCTGGCCTGAGACCAGGGAGCCGTCGACTGACGGAATGACTGAAATCCACAGGGGAAATAAGAGCGTCCACGCCAAGATTTGCGCTCATACACGTGGCAGCCCCGGTGGGGGGCGTGTGGGGGGAGGGAGGTTTTGGAGACATGCCGTTGTATGCTTTCTATAGCAACTTGAAATGTGTTTCCTGGCCAGCCCCAGAGCGGTACGTTTCGTAACACGCTGAGGAAAAACACCAGACTGGTGTCGGATATCAGAGGGTTCTCATTCACGCACAAACAAACACTGTGCACGAGGATTTCCAGGAACTCCAGTAGAACAGTGTGTTGTGCTCTTGTGCAGGAGGAATGATTTACCTCCTCCAGGCTGAGAAAGTTTGTGCTGTCGTGTTTTGAAAATCAGCTCGTGAATGAACAGCTGACGCAAGAACTGTAGCATTTTTTTTCCTCGCAGCGGAAAAATCCCCTCAAGGCGATACGAGCTGTTAACTGTGTTAACTTGTGACCTTTATATACCTCAGCTGTGTGTTTTCACCCGAGACAAGGACAGGGACAGGGGTGTGGAGCCTCACCAAGCTTTATTTACATGCGCACCATTTCTTATACAAACTAGATTACAGTTCAAAATGGAATACACAGGAAAAATACCCACTAACATCAAGTCGAGAAGAAACAAGATTAGTAAAGGGCAAAGTTCAGAGAGCAGATGGAGGGGGGGCTGGCCTCAGCCTCTTCACAACGACGGAGGGACTCCAGAGGATGAACAGGAAACGTCCAAGAGGTGATTAAGGTATCTAGTGGTACATCTCATCTTTTTGCGTTTCTTCGCTTTGCACATGTGCTGTGGGTGCGTGTGCGTTGAGCACCAGAACAGACGATCTGTACCTGAGCGGGTCAGGAGCAGTGAGTGGTTATGTGGAAGGCCTTCTCCAGGAACTGTGAAACATCTGTACGACGAGCAGACGGACTTCACACCCCAAGTGTGAGAAGTAAGAAACACCTTAGTGTCTTCTCCATCGCCTGTGCAGCTCGTCAGCGATCAGCCATTACGTCGTTCTCTGGGTCGTTTCTGACGTTTGGCACAGTCAGTGCACACAGACTCCAACGTTGACCAGTTCAGGTGACGTGTGAAAAGTGACGTCGCTGTCAGACGACAATGCAAAGACATCACCGTGACCACGGACAGCACCAGGACGATCAAAAGCGGGGAGGGGGGTGGAGCTGAGAACTGTCCATCAGGTGGCTGTCATTGGGCATGAGTTGATGGATACACACACACACACGCGCGCACACACACACACACACACACACACAACAGTACTACTAATCACAGTAAAGTGGGAGCATGGTGGAAGGGACTGATTTTCAAAACAGAAACAGAGTTTGCGCAGGCAAAGAGATATACGCTCTCGACAAGACGATTTGTGTCGAGGGACGGCACCATTTGACGGGTCGAGGGGTCACAACTCGGTCATGCACTACACCTCAGAGGGCACTGAAGATAATTGTGGCCAACCATGCAAACGCTCTTTCCTGCCTTGGCCTCAAAGTGATTTATGTACACATCTGTACACTATTATACAAACCGGGGTCGACCCCTCACACAGACGGGACCAGGGACTCCAGATGCTACAACACTGGAGCTTTCCACCATTTTATAACCCGGTTCAAGAATAAATTTGCTGGTAACAGTGTTCCCTCCACACCAAATGCGTAACATTGATTATTTCTTCAACTTTACCATCTGAGGTATGACAAACTCCAAGGATCAAGTACTACATGAGTATATATATATATATATATATATACATACATACATGCATACATGTGTGCTGTATGCATGAGGGTTGGTGAGGGATCACACGCCTGAGTGCGATTCATTGAAGAGAAATGACCATCGCAGACGGACGCATTGAACTTGTACTCTAGGGAAACAGGACGTCACCTGCAGGAGCCCGGGGGTCTCATGAGGGGTCTCTGTGACACGATGCAAACAGACGACAGACGATGTGAAGTCTTAGAAGCTGCCAACACATGATCGACGGTGAAAAGGCTGAACGCTGCTTCTGCTGGGAGCAGTGGTGAGACCAGGTAGAATCGTTACTCGTGGTGTGGAACGGAACTAATATGATTCCAGCTTTAACCTCAGGTGGCTTCAGCCAATCAGATAACAGCTTCGCAAGACGCCATCTGGAAACCACGAGCGTCTTGAGGTGACGTGGACCTCGGCTCCACCTCCTTTCATGTTTTTCATCTTGATGGCCAAAAGTTCACAGGATGTAAGTTCATTACTGTTTCTAGTCAGAACGTTTTTTGATGGTAATACCATTCGAACGTGACTTCATGGTAGTAAAACAGGAGGCTTGTCTCCCCCCGAGTGAATCTATTTCTACGTAACAAGCCCCACAAACTCATAACGAGGAGAGAAGGAGCTAACGCAGATCCCTGGCATTCATGTTCATCTGTCTGCGTGTGAGGAGCATGTGCATACGTGTGCTGTCATTTGGCTGCCAGCATATCCTACTGTTAGTTTCAAGTAATTTGGCAAAATACAGAGATAGCTTATTGTTTGAACTCGGGAAACAAATGGCTTCTAGAGGAATGAGCCTAAAAAGCCTGCTCCCCTGTCGTCGACGGGGTCGATCTCGTGCCCACTACAACTGACTGCAGCTTTGGGCTTTTGCAGGACAAATGTGACAAACAAAAACATACAACAAAAGACAAAAAAAAAAAAATGACAATACGGAAGGCGCGGCTCGCTCTCAGGACAAGATTCAACACTGCTTACATAGCACCTGTTGTGGTGTGGAAATGTTCACAACCCTAAAACACAGGTATCCAATTTCGCTACATCATATGCTGTGATAAACAACGTCAACAGAACTCAAGGTACGCCTGGAAAACCTTGGTGTACCTCCCCTTACCCCACACTATACACATTCCCCTTGGATTTTCTTTGATTCCCCTATTCTAGATAAACACAGAAAGAATTCTGACATATTCAGCTAATTGTAATATAACCCTTGGTATACTGCAGTTCAATTAAATTTAAGCAGTTAATAAGAACATAACTGGAAGTGCATGGCAATAGGAAACTGGGGCAAGATGTCTGTCAGCGAGATCCTCCATATCCATCTTTTCATATCATCACTACAACTGTTTCTTTTTGCACAGATGTGTACGATGCAGAGAAGATGAGAATAAAACAGAAAGTCCCAAAATGCAAACACTGAACATTTAAAATCACGAGGTGAGAAAAAGGGAAATTGTATTTCAAGAAAACACACAGGATCAGGTTTACATCCCTTCTTCATTTCATTTACAAGTTCTTTTAAATCTTAGCGGGAACAACTACACTATGTACTCCTTCCACCAGGTAGTCGGTCTGAAACCAGCTTGGATGAGCAGTGTCTCTTCGATAGCAACAGGTTGGGGCGGGGGGGTCAAAGGAAAACTGCATAATTCGAAGAGTTTGTTGTGATTGTTTGGACAACGTGGTTTCACAGGAGGCTTCTGAGGGATGTGCTGTATCACGGGAGGCTGTCGGGTCTGCCGTGTGTCACCAGTGAGGGAGCAGAGGTAAAGCTCTTGAGAAGTCTCGGCCTGTAAACACAGGGTTCGTATTTTACGTTGTGCTGATGGCAGGTTTGGCAAAAAGGATGTTGAGTGTCTGAGTTTCTCTTGCACTTGAAAGTTCAGACCTGGAAAAATCAAGCAGACCCCATCAGTCTAGATATTTTCTCAAATGCCACACGAGTCAAGGAACTCCAATGCACATACCTGCTTGGCCCCCGACCAGCCTGAGCCTCTCAGCCGGGCACCCAGCTCTGAGACGCCTGTTTGGTGCTTGTGAAGCTGCCGACTCCGTTCATGTTTACCAGAGAGTCAAAGTTAAAGTCCAGACCGTCGGCATCCATCAGCTCGTTCCTGATGATGGAGTCCATGTCACACTCGAGGCTGCCGTTGAACATGTCCAGGTCGAGATCTGTGGGAAATCGATCCTGGCAGATCCCCCCACTGTTGCTAACGGCTCCATTCAGGAAGATGGAGGTGTCAATCTGCATGGCAGAGGAACCATTTCCTCCCAGAGGTGAAAGCAGGAGTTGCTGCTTGGCATTAGTCAGCACATTAGCCTCGTTGGCTAAGTTCAACCCTCGGTTCAAGGACCTCAAGGAGCTCTGGTTGTGGTTGTTGCTTTGTAGCGTCTCCCCTTGGCGGCCCTGAAGTCCTCCAGTGGTTCCAAAAGTCATTACAGGATCATTACGGAGCATGAGGCTACGCCGGGAGTTCTGGGATATGACAGCAGCTGCACTCGCCTGCGACATCAGCGGGTCCGACTGCGTCATCATGACGTCGCTGTGGCTGTGGCCGTCGGAGTTGAGCAGGTCTTGTAGTGTCTGGCTACCGAAGCGGGACATACTGGAGAAGGAGGTCTGCTTGTTCTCCTGGATGGTCTGCATGGGGGACGGACGCAAGGAGGAGGCCGTTGCGTGGGGGCCAAAGATGGAGTTACTATAGCCATTTCCTCCACCGTTAGGTGATGAACTGGACGAAGGAGAAGACGTGGATGAAGGTGATCCAAGCCCATTGGGTTTGGACACAAAGTCAAACCCTGAGGAACCATTGGGAGGGGCTTGTCCTGCAGTAGTTGCCACCAGGTTGATGTTATCCAGCAACTCATCCATCAGGTCGTCTGTGAGCCCATCATTCAGGTTCATGGTACCCGCCAGATCTGCCAAACGGGGCAGCTCGGTCGGCACAGCCTTCCCATTGGCTGCGTTGGTTGCGTTGTTGGGAGACAACGCTCTGCCGGGACTTGAGTAGAGCATCGGTGAGAGAGGGGGCTCATCGTCAGGCACCTCGTCTAACTCTGGATTGGCCAGGATCGGTGAGAGGCGGCCGCTCAGCGTGCTGGCGTTGGAGTTGGTGCGGGAGCGGAAGTCTGTCCAGGCATCGAGCTCCTCACTACTTCGTGACGTTGGGCTTCCAGGCCACTTGGAAAGACCTGAAGGACTGTCTCCGTTCCCCTCACCAGCTGCAGCCGCGGCAGCTTGCAGGGCGGCCTTCTTCTTGGCAGCACGGCCCCGGGCAGACTTGGTGTACTTGTTGCTGTTGTCCATAGAAACCGCGCGGCGGCGGGGAGCTTTTCCACCCTTTCCTCCTTCTGGGTTGATCATCCACCAGGAACTCTTGCCCGTCCCCTCGTTCTGGACACGGATGAACCGGCTGTGGAGGGAAAGGTTGTGTCGGATGGAGTTCTGCAACACAAAAGCGAGAAAGGGAATGTTTATCGATGTGTGCTGAATTTGACTATTAAAACAGTCAGTATGTTTTACCTCACGAGATAAACGTTATGAATCAGAACTGCACAGCACAAATCAAATTCGACGTGACTTTAATTGATCTTTCATATCGATTTGTTGAGCTCTTTCTTTTTAAGAATAAATACAATATTCAACACAATACCATGCAATATTCAATGAATAGTCTCAACAGAACTTCACCATAAACCGCACACAATACAACCAGTCGCTCTTTGTGATTGGACACATAAACAGAATAATACAAATGTTTCGGCTGTTCATCTACTCAATGTAGACAGTGACAGAAATGTGCATAGAAAGTCTGCATTGTTTCCACAGCACCTTTTGTGTTGAATATAAAAGAAAAAAGAGACACAGTGAGCTACAATCAGGCGTCTCCTCGATTATGAATGACACACACAAAGAGGCTCTTTGTTGCGTAAAGACCATATTCTGTGTCAGATCATGTGTATGAGAGCGTGCCTGTGTGTAAGTCTCGGCTGCTGTGTATTGATCAGCTCTGAAGCCCAAGAGGCTCATTGTGTGGGGAACCTGCGCACATGACATGCCCGGCTAATGATCGACAGATTTATTCACAACGCAGAGATGCTCTCTGTTGTTTCATAACAATAAAAAAATAAATAAAAAAAAAATATCCCTGCTGGAAAACATGTTGCCTCTGTGCTGGCTTTGTAAACACTCATACAATTAATGTGGACGCTTTCATGCTGTGATGAAATTACACAAGCTAGCTGCTACTAGCACTATGATTGGTAAAGTCAACCTCACTTCGTGAGCCGTGTCAGCATGTCAACAGTACATTAATGTGGGGGAAGATCACACCAGCTGTCACTGTAAGAACGTTAGCATGAACATATTAGCGTTTAGCGCAAACCACTACAGGGCTGAGTGTGTACATACAGTATAATCAACAAGGATCGTCTTCAAGCATTTCATGCCAATTTGTTGACATCTTAATTGTGTGCATTCTGCTTTTTTTCTACACTTCAGCTAATTGGTAACAAAATTTGTGGGAAAATGCTTCACACTTTATGGGTCCAATCTGCACAATTGAGAAGGTTTAAGTTGGAGAGACAAGTGCTACGGCTGGATTGTTTTACAAAATGTGTTTGCAACTCAATTTAAAGGCATGGAACCAAATCCTGCTCAGATGTGATCGGTCGATAATTCATGTTTTTGTGGAGATCGTGGAGTTGGACCAACAGAGATGACAGCTGGTTTTTAAGTGTAGTCTACAGTGGGTTTTATGGCGTCACACTAGGTTTCCATCTGTGCGATATAAAGGATGTTTCTATTGTAGATGTCAGGTCAGTTTGCACACTGCTGGTCGTCATAAATCAATTGTTGGAACTGGGTTCTCAACTCGGGATTTTTAGTCA
>CAAKHB010002226.1:0-18272 GCA_901007665.1 Aeoliscus strigatus
CAGCAGCTTTCCATTCACATGCAAGTAGGAGAACTGTTGGAGGCCTCTGGTAGCAAGTCGCACACAGTGACGTGTTTGGCGTGTTTTTGCGCCACAATACCTGTGTCAAGACATGTCAGTCATTTCAACGGTTGTAGGCTCTTTCTTTCATACACTGTCATGTGTTTACTTTTTCTTTGTAATAGACAAAATGTATACATTGGGTTAAACTGTTGATGCAATTTATCGTTACTGAGCACCTTGCATAGGGACTAATACCTTGACGACAAGCTGACATCTTTCAGCATGTTCACTAGGATGATTTAATCTAGGTGAATAACAGATATTTGACCTCAGAATAGCAGCTTTCAAATAATTTTCTTGGTCCAACGGGCAGAATGGCATCATGTTTGTGGCTCTGTGTACCCTGACAAACTGAACTTCAACTTCTGCTCACACGTTTCTGTGATGCTTTCACAAATACTTGTATTACTGGAGCGTTACTCAGGATTCGACCAGCTTACATTACAAATTAAAGTATCTCCGAAGAACGTTTAAGCATATTGAGGATTCATAGTGTCGTCTTTTTAACAACATACTAATGTGTAAAACACATGGCTCAAATACATTTTTTTTTCGTTCTCCTTCCAGCCTAAATGTTTCATTTTAGGGGGTTTTACACGGCTGACGTTTCTGTGTAAGCAGCAGCTAAAAATACTCATCTCTGTGTTTTCCTATGACACACCAACGCTGAACGGTAACTGCAATGTAGGATTCGGTCATGATTTAAATTGTAGAGTCACAGACGTTGGTGAGTGAACGCACTCGTTCCTCGGTGTGTATTGACACACTATCTGTTTTTGAAACTGCTGTCTGGAGCCGTTTCTGTGCTCAGTTGCAATGTCCGCATACACTGGCCAGTGAAAACTGACATAATGTCAGTGGGCGTGTGTGAGAGCATGTGTAGCATAACATAATATTAGTTTAGAAAGCACGGTGGTGGGGTCTGGAGTGAGTGTTTATTAGGTTTTGCTTGGCACATCACAGTGTATTTAAATCATTCCATCAACCATAACATACACAGTTGTTGGACTATAGAGATGGTGTTGCCGTTCTGCTGAAACCAACCGAAAGTGAAAAACAATTGTATGGTATCAGTAATCCCAGGAGACAAGTCAGGATTTCGCTCTGAAGTTTCACATTCTGCGTTATGTAAAGTATCACATCTGCTATGTGAGTAGCTGTTATTCCACCATACTTTGTGCTGATACACAATCCAGCCTCTCATCTGCTGACATTTAGCAGCAGGTTATTGTCTTCATCACCAAAGGAAGGCGAGAGGAAAAAAAAACCCATCATAAAATCTAAATATCACCCTTATCTTCCGCTTTCTCTGACACTCCCGTTCTACCTTAAAGACCCCATCTCTCCACCTTTTGACATACGGTCTAAATGTTAAGCCTTGTGTGTGTGGCTGGAAAACTGCACACGTGTCTGGGTCTGACATGCGTTGCTGGGCCAAAACACTGGACCTCACAGGTTTAAATGTCTGTTTGAGGGTTAACGCTTGGTTTGGGGAAAGGAGTTCAGTGCTCAGTGAAGGAGTAAGTGGAGAGGGAATGCATTATCTCAATGGCAGATCCCCACAAAGACAGTAACACCCATTGTGTGTGTGTGTGTGTGTGTGTGTGTGTGTGTGTGTGTGTGAGCAGATGCTGCTGCAGCTGAAGAACCTGGCTCTGGAGGCAGAGACGGAGCTGGAACGGCAGGATGAAGTTCTGGATGTCCTGACCAGCTCCACGGACCGAGCCACAATGCATATAGAGAAACACACCTGCCGCATTAAAAAACTGCTGTAGCTCAGACGGTCCTGCAGACGCACGTGTTCCTCCAGAGACTCTCCTCTTCACAGCTTGAGGGAATTTTTCATTTGCTCTGAATACTTCATTGCATTTCCATTCCAATTGCTGATTGGAACAATTGCTAAGGTGACATTAGGTGACTCTGGGGAAGCACAAAGTGAAATGAACTGAATGTTTTGGCAGAGAAATTAAGAATTTTGTCTGGTTTCTAAAACGACAAATCCACCATCTTTGTGCAGATTTGATACGGTTCCTGGAGCCCATTATGACCCGTGCTCTCCTGTTTTCCCCTTTTTGAGTTTTAAAATCAATGTTTGTTCAAAATGTGTGCTTGGGAAATGAACTGTATTAAGCATGTGGATGCCACAGAGAAGAGAATGCCCACAGCTGGATACAGAACCTATTTAAATACAAGTTTCAGTGATGGATCACTAGAAACTTAGAAATAGAATAGAATAAACCGAAGCACATGTTTTTAACAAAACTGGAGGCCTGGAGGACTGGATGGATGCAATGACTTCAGTGAGGCAGGAAACATACATATGTGACAAAGACAAACTGCATGTTGCATCAAGACATATTCGACATGCAAACAATTCTCATAGCAGCATCGAAAGCGACAGTAACAAATGGTCTGAATTTGTTGCTGGGTACTGTGTCAGATGTACTATCACTGATATAACTGTAAACTAAATGTACAACTATGAAATGGGACTCTTAGAAACATTACTGGAGCGCACACACACACACACACACACACACACACACACACACACACACTCACTCTGTTTTTGGTCCTAAAGCACAAACACTGTTTGAGGCTACACCACTGTCTAGTTAATAATGACTATTCTGCATCTGTTTAGTGTTTTATTGTGGTCTGTCATCACTGTACTTGTAACCTTATTTGAAAGTAACAATCTCATAGAGGCCCTCGGCTTGTATTTGATGCTACCTGGTGTTTACTTTGACACCAGGTTCAAGTTGAGGATTAACTTGAATATTAGGGAGAAGAACTAACCATGGTCGGTTGATGATTGCAAACAAATAAATGCATGAACCCTAGTAACATTGTTTGTAACACAAAATAGTCTTGGTATTGTTGTTTTTTTTGTTTTTACTCAAATCACATCACACTTCAGTGGCTGTGAAATGAATTGCATATGATCAGTTGGCCTGTCTTCCCACTGCCCAGGTGTTTTTCTAAATATGTAAAGAGTGCATATAGAATTGTCCACTTCATGTTGATAGAAGAAGCTAATAAAATAAAATGGCCATTAAAGCAGAAGCATTTACAAACCGCAGAGAAAAATTGGTTTAGATATGTGGAAGAATTGTCAGAGCCAGTGAAATGAGCCTTGTGAATGTCAACAGGCGACGCCCCTCGAAGTCGGCTCCCATGTGACAAATTGCAACACAGAATATGAAAACACATGCAAACTCGAAGCGGATGTAATTACTGTTTCAGCCACCGTGCACGCAGTGGAGTTGAAGTGGCGCACTCCGTACACTCTGCTATTATAACATCCTGTTGGCACGACGGCCGTTGGCATCAGCTGACCACCTCTGTCGGACGCCAGAACAGGGGACTACTACAGTATACAGCTATAGTGGCACCAGGTTTGATTCTGCAAGTGGCTGAGCACTTAATTATGAATCAGGAAGACGGTCTCCTATGAAAGGGTTTGACAGTCTGGCCTCAGTTTAACATGAACTTGAATAATTCAAACGGGACGCTCGGGTTTTAATGTGAAAGTTCTCTCCGCACGGATGAAGGTTTTCCCTGGGAAATATTGGTCAGTTTCGTGATAAACAGATTTTGGGAGCACCAAACTCCAGAAGCTCACCACATGGTTATGTGAATTCCAACCCTAAAAAAAGGTTAGGGAAACAGCACACACTGGCGTGGTTTTGAAGCAGCCTTGCAATACGAGGAAGTGGTGGCGGTCTCGTCTGACCACAGATACATGAGATCCGGCTTTGCCTTCCTTACGGATGGTATGGAGACATGAGGGATTTTGCTGGCCTTGACTTCCAAGTCTGTTTACATGATAGTTCTGTGGTGTGGGCTCTCATTCGAGGAGCGTGTCTCCATTGATGGCCAATCAATCAACTCATGCAAGAGAAAAAGAAAAGAAAAAAAGGGCAGCCTGAGTTTGCGGCTACAAGAGCACATTTGGGTCGTACTGTGCTCCGGAATATGGAGCCGTGGGATTTTAATACAAACAGTCCAGAGTCATCGCCCTTTTTATGTTGTTTTCTGTGTTCCATTCCCAAAATATGTGAAACTTTTAAATCAGTTTGTACTTTAATGTTTCATCATGTGTTTTCATCACCTCATTCATTTACTCGTATTTTGTATAAATCACATGTGTAAACCCCTTACTGAAATATATTTGCTGTATATGACCGACATTTTGTGATTAGCCCGTGTACGAGAAGGAGCCTAACGTCCTGGCCGGCCTCTCACTAACGCAGGTGTTGCTGGGTTTCCATTTGCCGAGGGAGTTTCTGGTTTCAGGAAATATGGTTTGTTGGTTAATGTTAGAACTGGGAGAAAACGCTCCTGGAGGATGGTTCTTGAGTCCAAGCAGGGGGTGTAGATGTTGTCTCCACCAAAGGGACACGACACCCACCATCATCAGCTTGTCATACTAATATTTTCTCTTTGGGCCGCCACTCAGTAGACTTCCGTTTACCTGTGGACTGATACCATACTTCCAGTGGATATACATTATCTGTAATGAGGAGTCTTCATGTCAAACGGGATCCACGCGGTTGTTAATATTGGTACTTTCCCAGGTACTGAGGTCATTGATGATATCATGTGCTCTTTCACTTATTGTTATGTTTTTCTTGGTTCCTATTGGTGAACCTCACTTTTCTGGTCTTTGTTTCACAAAGCTTCCTCATTTCTTTGCACAGATGGGTTAACAGCTCAGCAGCCAAACCAAACGTGAGTGCAGCTTTAAACACAGACACACTGTCAGATTAACTCCAGGTGAAATACCACATTACAGCCTACCTGAGCTCTGCTGAGTTTCCCATCTCTCTAGCATGTCCAGATCATAACATGAGGTATGCACATGTGTAAGGAAGGAGACCACTGCAGGGCTTTTGTCAATGATGGAAGGAGTCGTGGGGGCTGATATGGCCTAAAGGTTACAGAAGCAGTTCTCGTCCCTCCCTCATTACCTCAGTGTTCAGCAGCACCACTGGAGTGGGGCTGGTCAGTGGCCACAAGAACAGACTGTGTTTCTAGGTGTGAATGTGTGTAAATGAGATCAGGGCACTCCTGAAAGACTCACCTGAAAAAATATGGGTGAAAATAAAAAAATACGTGGTCACGCAAGTGAAAAAAAAAAACAAAAAAAAACTTCAGTGCAGGTGCTGGACCAAAGAAAGTCCACATTCTGCTGTTTCTCTGAGAAGAGCAAAGCAGCATAAACACAAAGCGCAGCAAATGAAGGGAATCAGATTCTTGGACAGTGGCCTCCTTCCTGTTTGTGTGACGGTTAAAGGTACTATTTGTAGCTGACCCGAGCAAGCTGGTGCTTCATATTTCCCAGTTTCAGCCAACAGGGGGCATCATATTACATGAGTTTTTGGGTCACTGCTACTGTAGCGTATGGTAGAAGGTAAAACTTACCTTCGAACACTCACTTGTTGATACAAGTTTTCAGCCATGACTGAAACAACAACATCACTCCAGCCAACTGGTCTGCACCAATGGGTGTCTGGTCTGAGCTGCTATCACACGGATCGCCCTCTGGCTCATGTATCGTCGTCCTGTTTTCCGTGCAACTGCCTGACGAAAAGTTTCGATGAAAGAGAGAGACTGATAAATCTGAGTTTGGCACAGCGGTGGTTACAAATTGTCCTTTTAACACAAACGCCCGTGATCAGTTCGTGAGTGCTTGTTTATTCCAGCAGAGGGCTCCAGTGAGTTATAGATAGCACTATTTGATTATGACGGAGATAAATGCCATAACTGCATCTTTCCCAGCTGAAATACTACAGTGTGTATGTTACATCCGATATGAATACACCACCTGTGCTAATGGTTCTCTAATATGTTGTCTTCGTGCGTTCCCGTTTATAGGATTTGGAGTAATTGACTGCATTTATTATCTAAAAAGTCTGTTCTACACAATCAATGCATTCTGAATATGTTGTTTAAAAAGCATGGCAACTGTAACCAACAACAAACCTTCTTTGGAAGACTGTTTTTCTTTGACAACCCTCTCCTAGAAATGCATCACATTTCTTTACATAAGGATGAATAAGAGTAGCACAGTTGGCAAGTGTGAGGAGTCGTTTTTTGTGAAGACTGGATTATATATTCATTAAAACCCCATCTATACAGCTCCACAAACAGGTTGTCAGGCTGAGAGCCAGCTCACACCGCATCAGTACTTTTACAAGCAGGCCCCCCAGAAACGTCTGTTTTTAGTGGCTCTTACTGCAAATGGAAACACTTAGCTCCCACAATAAATTTCCCACCCGACTGATGCCACACTGGTACAGACCCCCAGGTACTCACGGACAAACTCTGGATTTATATTTTAACATCAGATCCCTTTGGTATTTTCAATGCGAGAGGGGGAGATCCTGAGTCCCGTCAACTGAAAAGACGACAGGAAGCGGGAGAAGAAAAGGCCGTTGCTCTAGCGTGCAGCCAGCACGGGCGGCAGTTTGATCAACGATAAATATGTGCCCCCCTCCTCTCCCTCCACCTCGCTGGGGTTGACACTGGGGTCACATCGGGATAAAAATAGACTTTCTTAGTTTCTCATTTTCTCTGGAAAGTAAATAGTGATTAGGCCAGCAGGCTTGTGATCTGAGTCTAAACTTTTGTTTATGCTGTCGTCAGGATGATTAAAAGAGACATCGGCAGGCCCCTGCATCCCCACACAGCACCATAATGAACACGGGCTAGTGGGGTCAAGTTCAGACGCCGTGAAAACATACTTAAAAGCTCTTGACTTAAACCCCTGTAGTGATCGTTGAGGTGTGCTTGGAAATAAGAACAGCATCAGCTAAGAGCACCAGTGAAATAATCCTAATTATCATTCCTTGTATGTTTGACCACCTAGTGATGTAATTGCAGCTGAGCAAATAGATTGTTGTTGAAATATTGCCCTGCTGTTATAGTTACGTTGTGACAGTATTGTGTGTTCGCGGAGAGCCGGTGGAACCATAACAAACACAGCTGAGCCTGGGGTTTACATTTCAGCAGGTCGGCGGCACACGCAGCGTCAGGGTGGAACTTGGGAAAAGGAGCTGGCAGCCTCCTCTGGCGCCCTGCCAACATGGCAGGAACAGCCCCGGCAGTCGGACCTGTGAAGTCATTGTCCAGTTGCACCAGTTCATAAAAGCAATTGAATGAGTTGGTTTTCGAATTACATCAACAAACAACATAGTCCCCAGGCAGTAGACTGAGCCTGTAATGAGGGTGTGGACCGTTTTGTGGAACGATGTTTGATTGATTGTGTTGAAGGTGAAACCTCGTTCATTCCTCTCACACCGGCATTTTACAATATAACGTGTACGACATAATATAAAGTACAAGAACAAAGTTATGTTTGTATTTGAGTGTCTTTTGGAGAACGTCACGGTTTTCCACAATTCTTTCAAGTAATCACCAGATGAAAAGTTAATACAATAGAATTGTGGCTACATGCTACGTTTTTCAATCTCTATATCGCTTTCCGTCTCTCTTTTTTGTGGGTTTATTTCCATAACTGCCAGGAATTTTTGGACAACACCTATTTTGTGGAAACTCCTTCCACAATCCCAAATGGTTTGTCCACGTAACCTCAGGGGAGCCGCCAGCAACTATGTAACCGGAGAAGACTGACTACAGAGAGAGAGAGAGGGAGAGAGAGGGAGAGAGAGAGAGAGAGAGAGGAGAGAGAGAGAGAGAGAGTGAGAGAGAGAGAGAGAGAGAGAGAGAGAGAGAGAGACCATGGCCTGGCGAGCTATTGAAAAGCTGTAGCAAAGACTACCAGATGTTTACCCAGCCTTGCCATATGTGGGGTGGTTACTGAACTTATGCACAAAATGTGTGAGTGGCAGACAGAAAGAGTGTGAACCTTTGACCCAGTGTCAATTACAGGGACAGAAAAAACCCTGTAATGCCGATTGACCGTGAAGCCAATGCAAAACAATGACGTGTTACTCCGTTTGGTTTTCCTCTGAAAGGAAATGTAGTGTTCCTCAGGATATCAGTCAGGAATCCCCTTCCCTTCTACTGGACGGAAACCATGGAGCCATCAAAACAGAGCTCTGTCATTCTCCAGCCTGGTTTCAATTAAAGCATTGAATATCAAAGACAATCACTCCCATTTTAATGTGCATTTTTTTATGTGTTCTCAGTTTATTTTGATGGAAAATTATAGGTGGAGCACTTGCTAATTGGTATGGGAAACTTGCACCTGTGGTAGACCGATGTTTTCAGCGTCAGAAACATTGAATATTTGCATTCTTTTCTTCTGAGATGGAGCCCAACTCTGTCCCAAAAACAATCTCAGACTGGATGTGATGTGAAAGACCGTCTGGAACAATACCGTTACGCAGTGGTTGTACATTTTCCAAGACTTCCTTTCAGAGTGTAATTTGTCATTCATCATGAAGTGTTTAACCATGCACTGAGCACGGTCTACTAGCATGGAACAACATCACGAAACACCCAGAGAACGTGCAGGTTCTCAGTTAGCACACATAGGTAGCATGAGTTGCATCATGAGGATTATTTAATGTGCTCACATTTTACAACGGTCACAGTGATGATGGTGTAACGGTCAGTATGAAACTCCTCTCTCGCACTCACTCTCTCACAAACTGTTTGATCGAGTCACTTTTGAGTAAATTTGAGTTGTGGAACTAATCATGTTTGTACTCGGGCTGCCAGCATTCATTGACGGTTCGGCTTCCATTTTGCAAATGTCAGTCAACCACACGGTGGATGCCAGAGCTCCCTGTCTGTTCTATTCTAACAACTCTTCCAGACTCCTTTGAAATGATGTGGATGTGGCTTTTTACAGATTTATTTACTGTGAGAGAATCCTCCCCATCCCCAGGGGTCATTTGTTGGCCCTATACTATTTCTTTTGGGTCAAATAATCTCTATCTACTTCCATTGTTGGCAGATGACACGTCATCTGCATCTAGTAGACAGAATTAATAATACTTTTGATTCAGCATTTTTTGTGGGGGGGTGCAATCTGTCTGTATTTTTATATTATATCATACAATATTGTATATTTACATTACATATGCAGTTGTAGTTTCATTTGAGTGTGCGTGGGTGGATCTATCACGATATTCTCCGTGTCTATAAATGTGACAAAGTGCGTCACTCTCGTCCTTTCACTCCTCCTTTGTGGCTTTTAGGAGCTGAGGGAGATCTTAACGTTACTGCAGTGTTCTGTCATTAGTGGTGAGCCTTAATTTCCAAACGTCAGGGTAAATCATTAAGTACTGCTTTCATCTGCAGTAACACACATGATGACAGTTTCCCCTTTTAATGGACAGCTGCCTGACATGTTGCTCAGTTAGTCCACATTCTTTTTTGGGTTATGACCATAAGATACGAGGATATGAAACGCTGCACAAAACCTCAAAATATGATGTATGTTATTGCAATATTACAGGCATTTTTCCAACTATACTGATCAGGTAGAACGTACTAGACTTACTGGCATATTTTACAATAGCATCAATATGTTATCATTTGAATAGGACCTACAAAACTATTACGATATAATTATGCTGTTTTCATGTGTAAAAACTATTTAGTCACATCAGAGGAATCGCAAATCGTCATGAGCCAAACACGCAAATGTATGTAAGCCAAGAACCTTTCATAGTTGTATAATTCTGGTTCATACATTATGTGTATGAATGGAACAAGGAAGGACAAGGAACAAAAATCACGAATAAAAAAACAATATCAAATTGCCCAGTATATTCGTTTCATATTGCAGATGATACAATTCATAGCCGTGATGTGCATTTAACTCATTCTTAAGCTATTTGGCAAGAAAAACACTGTTTTGATAGATCACATACTCACTCAGACCCCTTTAGATCCTTTACATGATTATATGGCTCTAACATTTGTTGGTGTATGAGGGGTACCGCTGCTGCTCACATCTTGTTTTCTGGAGGTATGATGGCCTTTTAAGCAAAAAAGAAAAGTAAAGGTGCTGTTGCGGAGGAATGGAATAGCTCAGCTAAGGCAGAACTATCCGGATCCACAATCCTTGGAGCTCAGGAACACTCGCTCAATGACGGCAGGACAATGAGGTGATACCAAAACCAGCCTCCCCCTTTCAATGACATCATGGCCTCAAAGAGAAGGCCAACATGGATGTCAGAGGTTTGCGTAAGCAGTAATTTGGACCTGACCATCCTTGACAAAATGACGTAGTTTGAGGTACGCTCCACACAGTATCCAAACTGTCCTGGACTGCTTTATGATAATATTTCTCTTCATGGCCATAGATGCTTATTAAGCTCGGAGGATTGTTATTTCAGTTTAATATACCTGCTGTGCAGTGGTATTAACATCTGCTGTTGTTTTTTTTCTTCTAAGTGTCAAACAAAGTTATTCAATCTCTTCATTTTGTCATGAGCTTTTGTTTCGGTTTCCTTGAGCTCTTCGGGGAGGTAATAACCACCACCGGTTACGTGAATTTCATGGGACACAAAAGATAAAGAGAAGCAGTAAATTATTGTCTGGGACACCGTGCCTGGTTTTATTATTAACCTCATATGTCACTTCACACATTTCCCTCTCATACAAGTCAATCTCTGCACTCATTTTCTTGCACATCATTTAGAGTAACTGCATCAGGTCGTACTCCTCCAACAGATTTTACTCTTTGAGTCCCAGCCAGCTACTCTTTCCTCCACAGCGGTTGAAGGTGTTCACTCCATTATGTGTTCTCAAAGGAGCACAAAGTACCGGCCTTCCTCCTGTTCGTGATGATCTTCCCTTCTCCCGTCAAACTGAAGCTACATCTGGGAATATTTCTCGACAGCGACCAAAGTGGCTATGGAGACGGTGACCCCTGGTGATCTGGGCTGACACAAAGCTGCCACGCCAGAGTTAGCGGGAGAACATGGGTTTTACAGGCCCACCCGCAAGGAGAATGCAACTATTTCCTCTCCATAAATCAATCTGTCTGGGGGCTTTCAGTGGCAACACAGTATAATAGTCATTTTTTGAGTGTGTGTGTGCACAGAACTGCTACTTATTCAAACAGATGATGAATACCGGTCATGGTTAAAACTTAAGTTCCCCAGAGGAAACAACACACGGAACGCTCCACAACAAACTTGTGCATTAAAAAGAGAATAAATATTGTTTATTATTATTATTATTTCATGCCCAAGAATAGACCATCACTTACAGTTCCATTTGTTTTGGACTTTTCGTTTTGTGCTGTTTCCAGAGTGTCATGTCGATTTGTAACTGCGTTTCAGTTTATTCTTGTTTCAGTGACTGTTTCTCCTCTCTTTGCGTTCCCTCCTGCTGATGTGTTTCACCTGTGTCTTGTTTCAAGTTCTCTGTCCTCCCTCACACCTTTTTGTTTTATCCAATCACTTCCGGTCTTTTCCTCCCGTTCTCCCACCTGTGTCTTGTTTGGTCTCGTCGTGTGGAGTGTTTATTTCAGTCCTTTGTGTTTTTTGTCGGGCTTGTTGTGTCGTCTCTCGTCGTCTGTATGCTTGTGTTCCTCTGTATCGTTAATGGACATCAGTACATTTCTATTTCTCTTTAGTTTTGTCCTCCTGCGTCTTGGGTCCTCCTTGTGACACTTTGTCGGTTTAGGCCAGCGAACAGCAACACGTTATTAAAACAACCACCGGACTCAAACCAGCCTACTTTTGTCTTCTGGTTGCGTTAAAAAATGTGAAAGCAAAAGGACAAAAATAAGCAGAAAGTTCAAATCAATCAAGTATCAATTTGTTTCCGTTTCAAATGTTTTCTTGAGCTTCCATCATACAAAGTCAGATCTGTGCATACACATGCATGCGAGTATTATGGGTCACACGCTTCCTAATTCACTAAATGAGAGTTTATCATGCAACATGTGGTGATGGTCATGACTTTATAGAGTACAGATGTCTCCTTCATTCCTCCTGTTCTAATCAAGTTATTCAAAGTGATTTCACATGTTGACATGGGTGCAGTTTCGTTTATAATATTTACTTCAAGGAGAAACCTTTTGTGCTTTTTGGAAGATCAAACCCACTTTTGATAGTTGAGATGCACTGACGTCACAGCAAACACAGCAGTCTCCATGGTTATGTCTGGTCATTAATATTACTTACACTCTGCAAACTTTCCAGCACGCTTTGCGTCTGTACTTTGACATATGCAGAGTCCTCCTTCCATCACAGAAAACAATCACGGCAATTTTCCTTGTAATGAGATTCTCTGTAGGGACCAGAGGTTATGGAACACACATACAGAGAAGTGATGGCATGACTCACCCCACCAAACAACATCTACAGTACGTGTCTGATGTCAGTGACACGATGTCTCAGAGTATTCACATCCCTGAGAAAAATATAAGGCCATAATTACACATTTCCTCTGAGATATGAAAATTATTAAAGTCTGATTCCGACACACTGGACGTCATGTGTCCTTGAGCTGGTGATCATGAGGAAAAGAGGGTGAAAGAAAAGAATTGCCATTCACAGTCACTGACATGTACAAAATCAATCCCCTGCGCCCTTTGTGTTGTGGTGGTTGATGGAAAAATGTCAGTTGATGGTAACTCATATTTCCAAAGTAAACCCACAGGAGGATGTCCTGGAACAATTTAGCCAAAGCGTCTGGCTGAGACTCCGCAGAGCTGCATGCATGGGTAATTGGTTGAGGAGCAGAGGAATGACCTTAAGTTTAGATTCAGGCAGTTAGGAGACCTTGGAGACACGCTCGAATGTACGTCTGTCCCTCACATCATTTTACTTTCAGACTGTGCTTACACTTTGCCACTGGGGAAGTGCACATTGATGTTATAGTGGCTGTGCAATGACAGCGCGAGGCCCTGCGTGATATATGGGCTGTAATAATTTCTTTATTAATGAATTCTCGGCTCAAATTGAGTTGCAGTGGAAGCCCACGGTTTCATTTCTGATACTAACTCGCACGCGGGCCGTTTCATGGCTCTCCTGGTGTTTGCAACTGCACGTGCAGTATTTAACAGCAGGATAGTAGATAAACAGTCATCGAAAGGGAAGATGTATGTATCTGAGCCGATAGAGGAGCAGATGTCCATCCCCAATCCTCCTCATTTCAGTGAACATGCAGAAACTTTGCTGGCTGGAAGCGCAGGGAGCTCCCCATTGATCGGCAGTGAACAGACTCCAGATCCAGCTGTGGCTGTTAGCTGGGGAAGCCGTGTTCTTCGCAGTGAGGTAATACCTCAGACATGTCCAGGAGGTTCTAATTATGCCAGAGCAACTGTGTCTGGCTGCTTTTGGACAGAGACATAGCCAGTGAAAGCCAATCTACTCGTCTCTGTGCGTAAGGGCCAAGAAAATGCCCTCACGGCTTTGTCAGCTTCACCTGCGTGAGGATTTCTGAAGAGCGAATGATCCCTTAATCATCCAGTATTGACAAGATATTCCATGTGTGTCAAGTAGATGTTTAAACAGAGGAGCTTGTTTACAGAGTAAAAGTCTTTGGTCAGTGAAACAGATTTTTTTTTTTTTTTAATCATGTGTATCGGCTGCAGTGAAAAGTCAGTTGTGTCTCTTTGTTTTCGCCTCTCAAAATGTCAAATACCAATCGCCCATGTCAAATACCAGAATACATCTTACAACATCACACGTTTTCCTGCCGACATATTGAACTTCCAGAGCAGACAGCGAGGAGGTCTGGTTACGGGCTCAGGTGGAGGACATGCAACCAAGGCCGGATAATGGCAAAAACGATCTCTTCACAACATGAACAGTGACGCTGGTTTTACCAGGAGCCATCTTACATGTCATGTTCGACAAAATGTCCTTATTTGAAGCACAAATTTCCAAAGTCTTTTAGACCTTTTAACCTCTGACTGTCCCACAACACAAGGTGGTGCTACAGCATCTCCCTGCTCCGCTGAGATTCAGTAGCAACACTGCAAATCAGTCAAAACAGGCAGAACAGAGTAAAGGGCCAAAGTTTGAGGTCAGGAATGTTTTATGATCTCAGTAACCGTACTGACTTCCTGTTAGAGGGAATGATTAAGAAGGTCCCCCCGTGCTCAGTCTGCACTGCCTGAGGATAAGAAGTTCCCAGAAGTCACAGCTACATCATTTCCTTCATAGTTCATTCACTCATCTTTCATCCTCAACCCACCTCTGAGGTTTGTCTCGTAAAAAGACATGAAAAATGTTTCTTTTTTCATACTGGAAATGATATTTCCACCCTTGTGACAAAATGAAAGGTTTGTCAACAGACCTTTAAAAGCGTCTTAAAATAAGATGGTAATGAGAGCCACTTTGCAGTGAAACCCTTGATTTGAGTGAGCTATAAACTGTAAGCTGACAGTGATTAACACAAAAACATTTGTTGCCAATGGTAACCGATCAGCACAGTGTGTAACAGTAATGCTTGTGTTGTGCTACAGTCATACCTGGTTACGTTTCATAAGGTTTAATTCTTTGTGAATGACTATAATTCTGTTTTATCAAAGCGTTTCAGATTTGCCGTCGCCGGGTCAGACTTTGTCAGTAGTAGTGCCACGCATCTGCATCATCCCCCGCACAAATGCAGTAAAAACGTCACCCTCGACATGCACACACTTGCTGCTGCTCAACAGTAGCTTGCAAAATGCAATCTTACGTTTCGATTACACACACGGCAAAGTGGCTGACTGACCTCAAATCTCATCAATAGCGATGCTACGGGGCACGCGAGAAACCCTCTGTAGTCCCACCACAGAAATAAAGTGGTGACAGTTTAATGGTCTCAGAGCTCAGAGCACCACACCCTTTGCCACTCTGTATTAAAGACCCTCGTCCCACCCAGTCTGTGACATCAGGTGGCTGAACCTGCTCTCCACAGCGTTCTGGGATGTTTGGGTAAAATTCCCTTCAAGCAATGACACTTCTGTGCGTGACTGCGAATGGAAATTTTGCAGCCCTCCATCACTGCCGAAGCTCGTAATGCTAACATTTACCTTTCATTTATTTATGCTAATCAGTAAAAAGTGGACTTTCCCTTGACAAAATCATCTGCAATTTGATGTTTAAATGTTTAGAAGCTGGAAAGACGTGTAGAATTTGATCATGCATTGGGAATTCTTTCCCTCCTGAGATGAGAGGGTCGTTCCATTGTAATGAATTCTCTACACCAGCCTCTGTCCCCTACATCCACTCTGAATCTTCATTAATTTTCCCCTTCAAGACTTCTCCAAATAATATGACAACTTTTTCCTGTGCGCCAGGCCATCCATATGGAGAATTACGATCCACAGACTTTCTGTCTCTCTTTGCCTCATATTCCAAAGTGTCGGGACTTGTTTGAGACAGCTGAAGTAATGCCTCTGTGGCTCTGACAGCCTTTTGTGTGAGACAGTCCAGATGGACTCCCACACTTCAGCTGTCCTAATGACCATGGGTATCTCCAGAACCCTGAGCGAAAGCCTTCTGATGTGATAGAGAAAGAAGCAGCATCATTAATAAGGATAATGATGCAGATGTGCGCTCTAATGGGTGTCTGGAGTACACAGTGAGGAACCAGTCAGGGGTGACGACATAGGGTGTATTTCCTGGGAGCAGCTTGGTTATAGAAACCGGATGCTTGACGCTGTCTGGTTTAGACCTCGTTTAACCACAACAAACACATTCCGGCCACCTTTGCCAATGATGAGTCAATAAAAACAAATTAGTTATAATGACTGTGGAGCTGGTTTCTATCAGCGATATGACAAGCGATGGAAACAAATTATGCAATTTCATTTGCAAATTGTGTGGAGGAGACGTCAGAGGGAATTGTGTTTGTAATGAGATAAGGGTGGGTTTCAACAAAAAGTCCCACTGACAAAACATTTCCAATTAAGACGTCACAAAAACAAAGGGGCGTTCAGGCACCTGGATCCAGCGCCCGTTGAATCACTTTTAAAAAGGAACCTTGTGGCCTTTGAACGGTTTGAGAGGGCTGTTTGGACAGGCAGGAACAGCAGTTGTCCAGGACTGACCGACGGGATGAAATGTCACCAGTTCTTTCTACTCTGAACCCTTGAGCCATGCACTGACCTCGATAGGCAGCAGCCTTCTGTGTGGCAGCCAGTGCTCAGGTGTGTGTGTGTGTGTGTGTTTACATGTTCACTGATCGGTCACAAGCAGAAATTTCTTATTCTGAGCTCTTGTCATTTTCGCTTAAGATGCTGCCAAAACAGCAGCAGCACACTGTTGGGCAGAGGTGGGGAAGAGACCTGTACTTACATCTGATACTGAACAAAATGACATATTTACCAAACAGCTGATTTCATTATCCAATGTACAGCACTCAGTTTTTGAGACATTCCCTCGGGCCATGGGTGTAGCATGCCATCACATTTTTAGCCATGGCGCTGGGAGATAGAGCCCCCTGAGAAGGGAAACAACGTGTTGATATGCCCAGGCGCGGTGGAAAAAACGGCCTGTGTGAACTGTCAGCACCAGATAGACACAGGAGCGGCTAATCTGCTCCCAGACCACCATTCACAACCATGTGCCACTTGGACTCTCGCTGACCGACTTCCTTCATACACACACAGAAAGAGGTGGAGAGGGTCTGGGTGTACCCACAGATGGAAATCCGGAGTGTAGATATCCTAGCAGGACGACAAGTGTCAAATCAGACACACACATCAGATGTAACTGAAATCCCCTACGTCAAGATACACCGACATGGGAGCACAACTGTGTTATTTCATTCTGGCGGAGGTGCTGACATTCGGTTTGTACTTTAATTAAAATACTATTTTCCAGGCAATGAATAATGGTTCATATAATGAGCCACTCTTGGCTGAAGAAGAAGAGCAAATACAAGATTGTTTGCTCAATGACTAACATTTGGAAATGGACTGAAGATGGACAGACAGGAGACCAAACCCCGGGTTATCATATCATTTACAGTCAATCTGCATGAGTCTCTGCACAGTTCATGAGCTGTGACCAGCTACTTGTCTTGGCATGAAGGATAAATCCATTGATTGCTCGATAGATCACTTGTGGAAAATGAAGTGAGGACTTCATTTAACACTTCCAAAAAGCGTGTGTTACCTTTTCCAGACAGGTGCTCTCTGAGCTTTGTGTTTGCCCCCTCATGGTTGACACACTGACCCTGTGGCCTCTGCTGCCCCTGAGCCAGCCCAGGAGCTGGTCTGCACCCAATCAAAGTGGGAATCATGCCCCACCAACGGAGATAAATACACATTTCCTCTCTTCCCTTTCACACTAGTTTTTCCCACACTACTCGAACCCCCCATGCTGTAGCGAGTTGAGCTCAGAGGAAATGACAGACCACATCAAGAGGCTCTCTCCTGCTCTGACAGGAGGGCTCGTGTCAGCCTTCAGGAAAAATGGAGATGCTCCTGCATTCAAGGGCTTCCATGTTGTTCTGAATATTTTGGCCGTCGCATGAAAACCTGATGATGCATGATTCACCTTGAACGTACTCGCACCAGATGATGTCAGTAATTTCATGCTGAATGTAACTATAAATTGGTCATCGTAGGCGGAATAGCATTCCATTAATCATGCAGTCTGAGCTCATGCATATACTTTCTATGCCTTTTAGGATCTGTCTGTCAAACTGAGTGAAGCACGGGAGAGAAGTACATTTGTGGGCTTTCTTACAGACACTTGATACGGTTGTTAGGAGTGTTCAGTAATAATGCAGTTACACCCAGGGGATAATCAACATGGAATAGCATAAGGAAGGCTAACAACGGTGACAGCGTCCACCTACAAGCCCATCCAAATCTTATTAACACATTAAATCAGACAAAATGTTGTGGCTTTACAAGAGTCCACAATTACGCTACCAGATCACTTACTTTGTTTGTGCATCTGTGTCGTTTTAGCACGTCAGTTTATACACATGATTCACAGGGTAAATTGCTGTTTGTTTGTGTTTTGCCATTGAAAATCCCACGTCCACCAGCTGGGCAGGATTTTGGAGGTTTGGCATCAAATGCCGACACAGATTCCACCCTGGTACATGCAGGCACTGGCTGCACAGCTCGGCGAGAGCTGAGAGCATTTCTCAGTCAATACGGCGCATACTAAAGCAACAGCAATTATCGCCAACACGGGTTGGACGCTGGTATAAAAAGGGCTGAATTTTCCATTTATGTACGTGTTTATTTATTGCTGACATTTTATGAAACAAAAGACGTCTGGCACATACAACAGTTGACCCCCCCCCCCCCCCCAAAG
>CAAKHB010002226.1:18292-31180 GCA_901007665.1 Aeoliscus strigatus
CCCCACCCAAAAGCTTTCCAACTCTTTGTCCAGTCTTCACTTTCTCAAACTGTCCAGCATCACTATGTTCCTGTAGACAAACCTTCATCCCTGACACCAAGAAACAGTAGCCCCAAGAAGAAATGTTTTCCTTTCATTTGGCCTTGATTCTTACCTGTTTCCTCAATCTGTGTCAAGCAACAAAAGTCCCACTCATTTTTACAAACTCGGGGAGTAAATCATCTGCGCCTCTTGGCCAATGTTTCTCCAACAGAATCCTTCTGAGACATGTACATGTCATGGCAAGATATGGCAGATGCAGGGAAAAACCTCTTCTCAAGCTATGAATTATGTTCAGGAATTCCCTGAACAGCGGCTGTTTATGTTTTCTTCAAGGGGGAAGGATGTAAGGCCACCCAAAACAAAACTGTGTAATGCTATATTATTCCACTGCTTTACTGCAAACAGGAAAAAAATGTCAAATCCACCTAAGTCTGCTGCTTTTCCAGTTTTCTGTTCTATTTTATGCTTCTCTTCAGGAAATCCACCCATGCTCATAAGTTTCTCCACCTGTTTGGAAATATCTTTTGAAATGTTACTGGTCCCTGTAATGGATCATAAGCAAGGTATTTAATGAGCAAGTGTAGTTTATTTCTTTGCACTGAAAAATAGAGAGAATGCGTCATTCTGAAGATTCATCTTGTGAACACCTGTTGTTTGTGATTCATAGAGACATAGAAGATGGAATCAGTCGCAGGGTTCCCACGTTTTTAAAAATGTAACATCAAGGCAAAGAAGACGTAAAGGCTGTCTCATTCAAAGCAAAGAAGAGTTATTACTGTTGGTGAATTGGTGACCCCAAAGTCACTTTTACACCGAGGGTCTGGAAAAATCTTTATCAGGCCGCTGTTTGTTCACACAGAAATGTGATAATGGCTCAAGTACGACATCACATGAATCAGAAATACAGCTCAGACCAACACAGTTTGCACTTCCATTTCCCTATTGGCTACTAAAAATATGTTGTCTGCTTCTAATATTCTCCCTCCCATCATGATCGCACACGTAGAATGTCATTTTTGCATTGCGTGACATGCAACAGGCTTTGAAACCCCTCACGCGAGCAACGAAACTATGCAAGAGACATCTGGGGTTGGTGGACTTTTCCATCATTAGTTTCTTATTTGGAACATGAAGGAAAAAAACAATTATGGCAACTGTGATTGTCTTCTCTGGAACTAGCGGACTGTGTGTTCAGTGACATGAAGGCCTTCAGGGCATGAGAGTTAATCGACAGCCAGCTGTAGCTCATGAAAATGCAAAGCGTACGTTCAGACAAAACACGGTGACAAAGCTTTGCTATTAGATGATGTGATGAAGAACATCCGGTCGTTCCTCACCTATAAACTCAACGACAACTGGGATCCTCTCCAGCTTTACACAACCAGGATGAGTGCTACAGAGCATGAATGAATGAATCCCTGTGGGTAAATCGGAAGTAATAAGTTACCAGACACGGGTATTTGACCTTAACAACTCCAATAGATGTTGAATCACTTTCTACCTGACTGGTTTTGTACCTTGTCAGAGAAATGTACAAGAATGTGTTTTGCCCCAGATCTCACAATCAAGTCCTCGCTTTTGTGATGTCATCCTGGCATCCAACAATAAGCGCACATGTTCCATTGCTTCATCAGAGCAGCTGTCATGTTACTTTTGATTCCTGAACCGTTCAAGTCTTCTAGAACCAAACATCCCGGAGTGTCAGAGTCAAAATAGAGATGGGAAGGGCAACCAGGGGGCAAAGGTCAGTGAGTTGGAATGACACATGTGAAATGCTGTTGGTGAAAATGTAAGTCTGTTTAAAAGTGGGTGGGAAATGGGCGGTGAAGTACGATCATCTAGGTATGGTCTTGTCATGCCGACTCATCGCCCTCTGCTTGCGGCCCGGTGACCTTATTGATCCTCACGATGTGTCAGTGCTCATCGTCACATGCAACAACCCTTGGCCACCTCAGCATTGACAGTGTCAAGGGAATGTCAGAGAGAGAAAAAAAAAAGTGTCATCGCAATCTGCTTATTTTGCTTTAGTTTTTTTTGTGGCTCTTCTTGGAACAGGATGATTCCGCCTGGCAGCCCCCCTGCTCTCTACCGCACACCTTCCCTCTTGCCATGCGTAATTACCACACTGTTTGAGTCCTAGCCTGTCCAAAAGCCACTGCAGGTCTGATTTTTTTGGCTTGGCTCCTCTCTGACATGCCTGGGAAGGGCAAGGAAAGGAAATGGGTGGACCAGTCGCTCTTCGTTCCCCCAGAGTAGGCCTGGGAGAAGCCAGCCCAGTGTTTTTCGACTCTGCCGATCTTGTAAGGGAGCCCATCTGGTTCTAATAAATCCTCTATGCGGCTTTGCAACTGGAATTGCTTGAACTGTTTGGGGACTTCATCAGTAATACAGGCATTTTGCAAAACAACATGAAAGATATTGAGCGAGGCTCTGAATGTCATCAGACTGGAGACCTCCCCCAAACATCTTTGTGGAGAACAACAGTCACCAACAAATCCCACAGGGCTTTAGGTGATAGCCTGTGGAGTGATGACATTGTAGCGATGCATTCCTTCCAATGGTGGGCACCATGTCAGGATTTGTCACCCTATGACACTTGGTAATTCATCAAACGTGCTAAAGGGTCATGGTCAGACCAACGCTAATTTTTATAATGAGTCTAAAGTGTTCACTGTTATTCTATTCCCAACATTTTCAGTCCACAACATCTTGCTAGTGTGACAGATTATATGCCCCTGACCATGCATATATAAATATTTGTCTTCACTCTTCAGTATTCAATTTGGAAGAAAGCGTACCTGTTTCACTGGTGTCATCTCTGTGAGTCTTCCAAATTAACAGCCAATCTATTTTGCAGGGTGAATGAAAGGTAGTATGGGCACACGCTTGTCCAGAACTTGCCAGATCATTAGGTAATGCTGCACTATGTTGGTAATGTCTGCCTCCCGATCCCAGGCATATATTTATGACCTGTTGGCTGCGAGCGTCCTGCTGACTCGTGCTTATGAGGTCAAAGCCATCACAGTGACCTCACTGACAGAGACAACACAACATCTGTCCTCATCTTTCACACCTTCAGAGCCTCAGTTTCCTGAGACCTCCCTGCTCTTCCCTCCCATTAGAAACAGTTTGACTTTGTGCCCTGCACAGGTAGATAAAAAAAGAAAAAAGAAAGAAAGACAGAAAGAAAAGTCAAGACTTTTGGGAATGAAAAAGCATTAAGTGTAAAACATGATTTGAATGTTGCAGTTTAAATTCAGCTTCGCTAGCTTCCGAAATAAACCACACCACTTTGTCTGCGAACATTTGACTGACAAAAGCTCGTATGGAATGTGCAATTATTCCGCAATAGTGCCTCTGTCACATTTAACCGGCGCATATTAACAGGAGCCCTATGTGGCTTCTGAAGACGGCAGTGACATCTTAAAGGCATGTGATGCATGTGTCAATCGGTAATATGTTAATAAAATTAACTACAATAATGATACAATATCCCACAGGTATTATCCTGTAATTAAAGTGGGTATTAATAGGATTGGGTGGAGGTTTTACGGCAAGAGACCACACATGGGGTAAGCCTGTATTGTACATGCTTAATCTGATTAAAACTTTAAATGTGATTATGAAAAAGAGTGACACAGACTTCACAGGAATGTTGACATCCACCGGATTTGTTCTTATGCTCCCTCCTGATCGGGCAGGGCTGTTAATGTAGAATTCCCCTCAGTGAAGCTCGAGACTTTTCTGCCCCCCCAAACATGCCTGACAAAGGCTTAGTGAGCAATTGCAAGTTACCAGGTAGCTTACTATCGCTGCGTGTCCAACAATGGTGTTTGATGGCATTCGTTGTTGGCATTAAAGGAGCTAATCCTAACTTTGTCATACTCCTAACCAATAGGGGGCAGCATATCACCAGAAATTTAGAGGAAACAAGGAAATGCTGACTTCCTTAGCATGTTGATTCACATACCGGGACTCACCTATTGGCTCCCTCACACCCCAACATTATGAAATTGTTTAAATGAGATGGGGTTGGGTGGAACTCCAGAGGCCTCTGCAGATTTCATCATTCCTCGTTTACCCCATGGCCACAGCTTTGCAACAGGGCACTGAAACATTTTTTCATCACTCCATTCTGACAGCTACAGTGTCTCGCTGTGATAAATCCAAAACAGCCACCACTTTGCTGCACATTATCCATGCATTTTTCTGTGACGTGCGAGAGTGTGATATGGACCACCCCTTGACTTTTAACTCAGACACCCATCACCACAACCTGACAACTGCCCCCACCCCACCCCACCACCCCTTATCTGTTTATTATCTATGCCCCCTTTTTTCCCTCCTTCACTCTTTCTTGAAGCCCATTTTGTTCATTTCCCTGCACTATGGGCCTTCAAAGCTCAACACAGGAAAGCTCATGCCCATTTTCCAGGATAATAAATTATATTTGAACAGTAATAACAGAAACATCTGAGGGCCACATGGGATGCAACAGGGCCATTTGCCTGTTTGAAAAAGAAATTAAAATTCACTTCTGCCACAGGATAGCAGAGTATATTTGGTGGGAAAAGACAGCTCCTTTCATTTTAGCACCAATATTTTTTTCTCTTTCCAGGAATGAAACCTTTATCTTGAGAAGGCAACATGAAAACTATAACACCTGGTATCTATCAGTAAATTGAAGGGAGGAAAGAGAAAGCCATATGTCCACCTTCAGTCTTCAAAGCAGCTAGAATGTGTATCTAAGTGCATTTGAAGATTGAAAAAAAAAAAAAAAGGAAATTTATCACTGAGCAGAAATTTCTGAGCTCTTAAGGATTTAGTTTTGTAAACATTGCTTACTGAATGTTTGGTTCAGACTGATGTTATTTAAGCTCTGGCATCTGCAAACTTTGAGATATTTTCTGTGTAACATGCCGAGGCAATCCTTGTACGTCTAATAGTTTTATTATTGCCATATTGATCATGATTTAAAGTTCCCGCAGACCAAATTCAGTTAAATGTTTAACCCACTATTTGGCATCTATTATTTATAAGTAAATAAAACATGATGGCAGGGAGAAAAACTAAACTAAAATACAAACACAAACCAGTCAAAACATTTCAAAACTCTTTTTTCATGACACTGACTTTTATTGCAGTATCTAAACCTTTAAAAATGTGCAACAGTTTAGCACACAGACTATTCATGTGAAATATGATCATGTGACATTTTGGATAAAGTCTGGATTAGACTCTCTCGATCTGCTCTCCTCATTAGTAAAACAGGCCTGAACAAGAAAATATCTTTGCTGGTTATTCAGTTCCCCACTCAGCATCATTGAGTCGCAGTTGGCCGATGATAAGTTGTTTAATGGTCTTCCTGTGTCTCAGAGTCTTCCTCCATCAATCATGCCTGTTGCAGTCAGATCTATGGACAGAAAGGTGTCAATTCATAATAAATAACATGTGCACTGGTTTGGGTTGGAGGGCTGTATGATAAGTGGACAGGGAATCGTGGTTTATTTTGTGGAAAACAAATACATATGGTACTTAGATAAACTTCAAACAGCGGAGCGACATCCTGAGACCAGAGGGCTGCTCTGCATGTCTCTTTGGACCAGAGAGGAAAGAGAGATTTGGCTGTGTTTAGAAAGCAGAAGTCCCTCCTGATAAGATATATTTAGAGATGCCTAAATACAGATAAAAGATATTTGTTGTGTTTTACTGCGATGACTGAGGCAGTTGTGTTGCATCTTTTCAAGATCGCTGTAGCAATTCAAATATTTATCATGCTACATTTACAGTCATTTTCGGTTTTAAACATGCATTTGTTTTTCAGTCTGAGGCTTTGGCATGGTCTTCGTATTACCATCGAACATATTTAAAAGGCTATTTGTGCTTGAGAATACTTGATTAAATATATGCAGCAATTTGACATATCAAAGTCAAGTTGTGATACATTGATACATTAAACAGATTACAAAATTAAGCAGAATATTCATATTTAAATTTTATACCATACTATAATATTTCATGATACACATTCATATCTCAAAGAAAAAAATGGGTTTGTCTCATTTTAATTGTCTTGTATAAACATCTTTATCTGCATATTTCGCTGTATTTTTTCTTTCTTTCCTTCTTGGGTTGCTATACACATAATCAGTCAAGATTACTCCTTTTTTAATGCACCTACTTTTTGGATGTTATTGGAAGTTGCCTTCAAAGTTGGCAACCTAACCAAAAAGGACAGGTTTCATTCACACTAAAAGTACTACAGAAAATACTTTTCATCATTATGTCTGCTGTCAAACACATACATATTATACATTTGGAAGAATAGTATGAGGTTTACTACTCTAGGTCTGGAAAAATCCAAATTTTGAATCCTAAGCAGCCTTCAAACCAAGGGGAAAATGTGAACATGTTTCTCCGTCTTTCACCTCATAAGTCAGACAGCTGAATGCAGAAATGAATAAACAATTCAACAGGTAAAACAAACACACCAACAAGTTGATGGACAGGCCTTGCACACATGTTTGGTTGTCTGTTTTCACTTTAGGTCATCTTTTACCTGCACCACCTTTCCCTCACTGGCTAAAGGTCCCTCGTGGCCTCCACCCTCATCGGGTCCTGCAGCCTGCATGTGTGGCAACGGTCAAACTTACACCAACAGATACAACCGATAGCATCACTGAAATCCTCAGGCTCAGTGAGTGATGGTTTCCCCTGTGCGACACTTGGCCCACATAGAAAGGGAGAGCTTTGCACATAGAAAAGGCTGTTTCCCAGTGTTTCCTATGAGCGATTGCATGCTCGTCTAGTACCTGCACAGTCAAACCATAACACAAACACTTCATCTGAGGATTTTAACACTTTTCACTGACTCCTGTACGTGGTGGAAAAAAAAACACATCACAAATCCTGGGATACCCTCAGAGCCACCATAGTAACATGATAAACAACATGCCTAGACGGAAAAAAACCCAAATAAAGTGAGTCATTGATTCTCATTTTTCATTCCTCTATCCTTCCTGCATCAGCAAATATTATAAAGAAAACAAGTGGGCCTGAAATCTCTGGGTGGGTTTTTTGCTTCACTTACAACCTTGGCTTTGCTCTTGTAAAAATTGGGGGAAAATGTGAGCTGAGAGCAGTCACGCCCAGTCAGCGTCAGGTGAGTCATTTTATGTTGCAGTGCAGGTTGCAGTCTGTCCAAACCACCTCCGTCTTCTGTAGCCATCACAGGTCAAATGTTCGTCGTGGGGGAGAAGGGGGAAAAACAGTAGACGTAATTCATTCTTTCGTCAGTGACAGGCGTGTTTTATATTATTTTGTTAAATTTTGCTAAATTCCCCTTTGCAGGATAGGAGGTAAGTCCCTGGTGGCATTGCCAGATGCCTGTTCTGTCACTGTGAGGCTTTCAAGGCCTCTTAGCATTACGGTCTGAACAAACATCTGAAATGTTGTGGTGAAAGAAAGATGGAAAGATGACATTGTGTCCTATTAAAGGTACTTCATGCAAACCTTCAGAGGTCACAATGGGACACTGTCGTTCATCTTGAATCGTTGAGTTTCTCTCACAAGTTGAATCTCGATTTGCTTGTGTTTATTTATGTCAGTCAAACCATGAAAAATTGGACGGTCTAGCCCACACACACATTCAGTGGCTCTGGGACATCATGCACTGACTTACTCTAAGAGTTATTAGAGGCTCCGAGGGTACATTTTATAATACCTTACCTTACGATTGTTTTTGACCTATTTCCACACAGTGTAGGTTATAACATGAGAGAGTGAATACTATGAACCCATTAAAAAAATACTATTTTGTTTTCTTTTTGTTTGCCTTTCACTTAACTTTGTTACAGATACAGGGCGGCGAGAAGGGGGTTGTAGGTAGCCGGGTGGCGCGGATCGGTGTGTGTGTGTGCGGAGTCAATGTCTTATTTTCTTGTACATACGTTTTGTAGGATAACACATTTCTGATACCATCTGAACTTACTTTGGCCAACCTTGGGGATGTCTTGTGGAGGGCATTTTGTTACCGTTATATTGTGATATTCATCTTCAACGTATGTACAAATGTTACTTGTATATTCATTGTGGAGATAATTATAAAAAACTAAACAGAGCTAGATTTAAACCATGAAAAACTGTACCACAAGTACACACCTAGAAAAAAAAAGATGCTGTTGTGCTTTATCCTATATGTACATACAGCATTGGGTGGGAGGGGGGAGTCATGTTACATCTTTGTTACGACCCCTATACCGTCTCAGAGGTCGCAGGGGAAGTTAACTCAGACAATCCATTATGTATGTATACCTGACATACAGAATGCAGAGAAGTTCAATAAACCCAACATGAAAACACTGTGAATATGATGGAATTCCTGCATGTAAGCATGTACACTCCAGTTAGCGCCCAGACAGAACCGCTCAGCGTGGAATTTCCCACAACTATTCCTAGGAACATGTAACGTCTCACATGAAGTCGTGGATCCAGTTAGACAAGAATTTTCATGCAGATTATCAAGAGCTGCTGCTTGGAACCAGGTGACAACCATCAGACAGAAAAAATGATGGTGGCTGGTGTGTGTGTGTGTGTGTGTGTGGTGGAAGGGTGGGGGGTCCACCCATGTGTTTTTATTTTAAGAGAAATTTATAAAACTGTTTGTTTCAGGATTCAGAGGTTGACCTGAGCTGTGCCTCCTTCTCACCCTCTCCCATCTTGTTTAAGCCTTTAATCAAACGGACATCTGGATTGCATTCAGCGCAGCAGAGAGCCAGGCCTGATTGCTGTTAAGGAGACCACGCGATGATGTCACTTCTCATTAATAACAATGCTGCCCACTGCAGTGTCATTTGTCTCCCTGTCCGATGATGCAGAGACCACAGGACGAGGATGTGACAGTGACCGTGGACTCTCAACCAGCCAGATGAAAAAACAAGCAAACACTGGATTATGGTGACTCGTCCCAGTTGCTTCAAGAACCATAATGAATCTGTGAGAGAGCTACTTACACACCATAGCTGACTAACTGCAGCCCATAGGATGAGAAAAGGCAAAAATACGTCATTGAGGTTGGTATGGAAAATCTCTGGATGTGTGTGTCTTGACAGTAGAACAAAGTTCCTCGGTGTGCATAGCTTACCTGGGGTCATATCAGACATGGCGCTGCTGGAGATGTACTGTGACTGCAAGGACAATCAATCAATTCAAAGAACCTTAAAGCTTTTTCATGACAAAACTAACAAACAATGCAAAAGACAACAAGCATACAGATAAAGTACGACGGCAGTTCTTCCTCATGAAAAAGTGACTTTACCTATGTGGGGAAAAAAAAAATCATGTTTCTTTGCACGCAAACTGAGTGACCCAGCTAAAGTTCAGTCCTGACACACAACTTCTCTGTGAACTCCCCAAACTTTTTCTCTGCGGTCAAGTTTCATTTCGTTTTGACAGTCAGGGGTGGGCTTCGTTTTTGGCCATTGTGTCCATAAATCTAATCTTTCTCTGTTAAGTATACACCCTTTTTAAAATCAGTGTTATGACTGATTTGTACACTGCGTAATAGTGTCAAAGGGAAACCAAGAGGACAAGGGTAGAGGCAGCCATGTTATATCTGCTAACGATCCAATGCTTTTCAAGACAACTCTCCTCTTCGACAACGGTAATGAATAACAAAATAAGAAAAAAAAGTCTGACTGGATCGATGCACAAGTGAGTGAACATATTTTTTGTGACATTAGATTTAGTGTGCGATGAAATTGGAAAAAGCTGCCCTGTGCTTACTAATTCATCCAAGTGCCAAGTCCAGAGAGGGAAACTCTTGACTTGACTATTGACTTCTTGCCAAAAAGAAGTTTTTTTTTTTGCTGTTTTGAATGGCTCGCGGGATACTTCAGAGCCAAAAGATTGGTTTTCTCGAAAGAGGCGTTCCCCATCCATAAAAGCTGCAGTGGAATATCCATATTAAATGTTGAAATCAAACTTTGTTTGACCAGTTTACTGTATAAATCATCTTTTATTTTACTGGGATATTTTGATAACGGTGGAGAGGAAATAAAAACAGAAGGGAACCACATGTTCAGCACTGATATTTACTGGAAATATTTAGCTGTTGATTATTTCGAAAAATTAGGAATAAAAATATATGTACTTGTGACGTAAGACTATTTCTTAAGTTGATAATTCTGGCAACAACAAGTTAACGGGGGACTTTGTCCAAATACTGTGCTTATACTGTGCTTGGTACTTTCAATGTCTTGCAGCAATGTCAGATGATGCATGATCAATTAAAATGTAAATGTTTTAAAATCAGTCAGAGGAGTGAATACTTCTTAATTTGGACGTAGTCAGTACTTGAGGACATTCCTCTGCCATCTGCTTTCCATTGTCATTAAGTTCTGTTTAATATCTTGCTGTGTTGGTATGTTTGCTGGGAGACTTTAAAGTTATGTAAATTAAAAATTCAAAAGGGGTTGTGTCGATCCAAAAATGTGACTCGGCCGCTGTGATGCTCCTTGCAACTCTGACGTTAAACACAACGAGGGAAGCATTAAGGTTCAAAAGATTACGGGCAAAAAATAAACTGGCAGGAAAAAGTTTGAGGGAACATTAATGAGCAAACTGTTTTTAAGTGTTTGGCTGATTAGGGCGTCTATCCAAATGAGCGGTGGGACCTTTCAGAAGAGGAAGTCATTTATCTGTGCAGGGGCAGCGGTGCTGGTCTGGAGAGCCTCACGGTGAAACTGTTATCATGAAAAGCTTGAGGAGATTCAGCACATAATGGCATTCATCTGATCTTGATGGGGCCGCGGACTGTCTTGTGTCAACTACAGACAATTTCTGACAGTTTCATATAGCCAAGGTATTTCTCCATTCAACCAACATGATAAATCAGACTATTATTATTTTGTTGCATGCACGCATTCGGCTGTGAAAACAATAAGCAGGTTCAAGTATGAGGAGCCACTTGGCTCGCTGAGGGAAGTTGTCAATAGTAGCATGAAAGCTTTTCACCCGTCGAACAGCAAAGAATATTTCCATGAAATATTCTCCAGACTGTGAATAATAAACTGCATGCCTGCCTTGTCCCCGAGCAACAGCATGCTCTGATCATGCACAGACATTCTGTCAGTGCAGAAATCATTACCGCAACTGTGTCTAAAAAAAAAAAGATGAAAGACTGCATCTGGACCGGCGAGGTGGCCCTTTAGCAGGTCTGTTGCACCATCGCGTGCTATCGGCTCCATCTTCTAAAACCTCAAGGTGAGGAAGATGAACAAAAACACATGTGACCTGGGGGTGATTTCACACTGCAGAGCCAGGTCAGGTCATTCTCCATCTTCCTTTGTCTCGGGATGGTTCTTTGAACCCAGAGGCCAGAAGCCCGCTAACACCATCATAAACACTACATGAATCTTTCAAGCCATTCTGGTATGTGGCCAGAATATTTCAATAGCTAAAGCACTCCGATTTGAAATGTTAGACGTTAGAACCCGCAAAGCTGTAAGTCACGTAACCTGTAACTCAAAAATGTGCATATTTGTGTCTTTGACAGGACCAAAACATGACAAAAAAATTATAGTTTTGGCTGTTTTCGCAACGTACTACAAATCACGCACACTCTACATCACAGCTAACCATTTACAGATGTTTTTGTTGCAAGAAAGTCATTTTACCACCACCACCATCCATTGGCTTCTATTAATTTGTGCTATTATAATTTCAGTCTGCACTCAAACTACATTTCCGAACCACAAAAAAGACATGGATTGGACAAAGCTGATGTTTTTTCTTTTCTTTTTTTAAATTTAAGGGCTTTCTCATGTCTAACAGTTGACTTTCATCATGTGAAGAATTTCATTTTCATTTATTACTGCCAGGCATTAAAATATTAATACATGACCTCTAGTTTTATTGATATCCAATCTCAGTTTGATCTTTATGAATTGGTTAGCCTGGTAAACATACCAATATGTCCACCCGGAGACATATAAAGAATGGACTAGAATGGCCTTGATCGCCCCCTGGTGGCAGAGTGCAGCATGCAATCATATCCATGACTCTGAATCTCTGTTTCAAACCATAAAACATTGATCGCTTGGGATTGATAAGTGCTTAACTGCAGGATTTCAATAGCACACCTCCATTTGATCGTCATGCCTGAACAGGCACTGTCCGTATGTCTTTGTTAGCCAAATGTAAAAACTTTTTTTTTGGACTCGTCTCTGAAAACAGGTTCCTTGTAAATTACCGTTATGGGTGAGAAGGTGCTTTTCACTCGTTAATGGTCATGATTCACGTTGGAGTAGATCCAAGCTTGCAGGGCCAACATGAAAAACTGACACCCATTCACATTCTCATTCAAATTTACACTGTAAATTTTAGTGTAAACAAACTTTGGGAGTGGGAGGAAGCCAGAGTACCAGGAGGAAACTATAAATATTATTTTAATATTACATATTATCACTTTCCAAACTGATTGGTGTTTTCTGGTGCACATGTCCTCTTTCTTCATACTGAAGCAGCCTCAAGAAACTGTAACGGATGAGAAGAACAGCGACTGGAGACTTGACTTTGGGCTGCTTTCGTCACTTACTCTCCCTCAGCGTCTCAATATGCGTTATCTCTGTCAAGCCCATCCCTTCAGCTGGTTGACAGCAGTGAGCTTGTAATTGTTTGATGCAACGCATCCAATTAAGATTGGGGAAGAATGAGGGTTTTGATCTTAACGTTTGACAATGTTGGTGGTCAGAGAGTCTGTGGGAAGCCAACACACAACTCCGTGAGACTTGGTGCGGTCCAGTATTAATTCCTTTATGGCCTTCATGTTGGGTATATAGTTTTGAA
>CAAKHB010002226.1:31200-42318 GCA_901007665.1 Aeoliscus strigatus
TGGGGAAGAATGAGGGTTTTGATCTTAACGTTTGACAATGTTGGTGGTCAGAGAGTCTGTGGGAAGCCAACACACAACTCCGTGAGACTTGGTGCGGTCCAGTATTAATTCCTTTATGGCCTTCATGTTGGGTATATAGTTTTGAAAGGGGAACTGAGGTGAGGAAAAGGAGGGAGCAGTGTTGTGACTCCTCACGAGAGAGGAGGTACCGAAAGGCTCCTATGAAGTTGGCAGTGAGAGAAGTTGACTTGGATACTCCCTGTATGGTGTACTTGTGAGTAATATATTGATAACCTGCACCGTGTGCATGTACCATGTTTCTCTGTGCTGTAAGAAGAACTGATGCCATATGTTGCCGGGGCCAAAGGGAGTACGATTTCAGCCAGACGGTTAAGTGAATCACCAACTGTGTTGCATGTGAAGTGTACATTTGCGTGACTTGTTGTTTATTGCCCACATTCAGCTTCGTGACTGTCTTCCACACTTTGTGCCAAGTCTGAGGCCACATTGTTAGATCTTCAGCTTGCTAAAAGAGAAAGTGGCTTGTTCTCCTCCCTGGATTATTGTGGTCCATTTTCCATCCACTTTATTCTCTGAAACATATATAGAAAACTTATGTCTGTGTTCCTCCATCCCAATGAACGAGAAAACCCAGACATGGAATCACCAAACAATGTTTCCCTGAAACCCTGTGACACAGTTTGTATTTTTATGCAAGAATAGAATGAGTTAAGAGGTAGAAGGTACACAATGATTTCAATTTCCCCACTGGATTCACCCCCCCCCCTTCAACCTGCCCAACCGTAGGTCCATGAACATTAACATCTGGTTAGAAAGGAATCAGGTTTCATAACACTTATACCTGATTTTGACTTTGTGTAAATACACAAAGCAAAGACTGGACATGACATTAGATGATGTATGTCCGAATAGCTCCCACTCAGGTTGCTCCGACCATTGTAATTAAGCAAAACATTGCACTGAAAGAAACAGCGGAACCACCACCTGTTGAGGGTATAACCTTACAGATCTGTAGAAGCTGATGTCCGTGTAATATGTTGTCTTTCACTTTTCTTTGCCAAATAACTCCAGAACGGGATTGTGAATGAAAACGCTGTAATTTCTTAAGTAGCAGTTCCAATAAAGGTGGGTATAGAACAGTTTTTATCAACAGACTTACAGCAGTATGATTTAGTGCTGTGGAACAATAACGCAAACAGCAAAAGCCAACTATTCAACATTATACACACATACCGTATATATGTTGTTGGTGGTGGTCTGCTGGCCCCATTTTTGCAGATCCATGTGTTCTATTAGGCGCCACGGCTGAGCACATAAATGTACATGAATGTGTTTGACAGATCCGTTGTGTAGTCATTCATATGTGCTACATGTTTAAGGTTTCAAGAGGCAAACGCAGCCTGCTAGCAATTTGTCAAAGGTGCCCCTGCCAATAGGTCCTTTAAACTTTATGGCAATGCCAATCAAATTTACAGGAGAGACCTCTGAACACTTCTGTGGACTTAAAAGGATCAGGCTGGAGAAATGCAGTGTCTTAAAACCTGATGACATCTATATCTCTCCTGAGAGAATTGTGCATTTTTCTTCTCTCTGGGCTCACAAGGGAGGAAAGTTTGACTCACAATCAATGCCAAAACATAATTGTTAACATTACATCGTAATGTTATTTATATCACTGTACTTTTTGCACAATCTATATGATTTTAGTCACCAATTAAAAACATTTGAGGTGCGGGCAGACTGCTTCACGCCTTCCTCTGCATACAACGCTGTATTTCTTTATCAAATATATTTGTTGTAATATGACATACAATGTAATGTACCCCCAGACAATACAAAACAAGAAATAAGGCCTTCATGAATATTATTCTGTATGTTTTATTGGAAGAGGCTGTGATATATTAAACTCCACATATCTGGACACCAAGTGTCTTTCTGGTCATCTTCTCTGTTAGCATGAGAAAGAAAACAGAAGAGGTATGTAACAATGGTCCTGAATGAGGGGGGGGGAGGGTGCACATATTACACACACTGCTCCGCAGCTCACATGTCTGTTTGATACACATACACTCTGATTTATTTAAATGTACATGCTACAGATAAGACATGATTATATCTCACTTCACGTGACTTTCCATTGGTACATCTCTCGAAGCCCACATGACGAAAAGATCTCATCTTTTCGATACCGAATGATCCGTACACAGAGACAGATTTATCTGCCGACTTGCAGGATGAAAAAAAAAAAAGTTAACTATTGGAGAGGACATGAGCAGACGATCATTAAGGATGTCAGCGTGTCTCCAACGACAGTGTCTGTCGGACTGGGAGGAGGTGTTCAGACAGCAACAATTACAGTCCCATCTGAAGAGTGATCATCATTTCAGTGCCACTTCTATATACTTTCCCACAGCCTGTCCCCTGCCCACTGGGACACCCGATGCTATCTGCTGCCAAGTGTTTACCTAAAATGTTAAAAGATAGACATCAAGAAGAAAGTGATTTAAAGGGGACGGTGTGGAGTAGGGCTTTTTTGGGGGGGTTGGGGTTAGGGGGGTGCCGTGGTGACGCTGTCGTCGGTCTCCTGTTCAGCAATTTATTCACGTGAAACCACAGATGCCACACAAACCAGTATTATCTGCAAACTGATAGAGCTAATCCAAACACTGACCCACCCTGTGACTGGATATAATTACAGATGGCCTTCCCCAACAAATGGGATGTTGAAAGAGTTTCTGTCAGATTTTAAGTCAATAATATATATACAATATATAAACGAATTACTCTGAGTGACCGTGGTTCTAAGGTAGGGTTGAGTTCAGCTCAGATTAAAAGGTCATATCCTTCGGTATTTGTCAAGTTGATACAGTGTTGGCAGAATAATTGAAAGGCAGGAGGATGTCGGGTTGGCGCGCGAGTACTTCACAGAGCTTTGTTTTCTTTGGGCGCACGGTGAATCTTGAACTGCGTATTTTTCTTTTTCCTGTATGGATTTCACATTTGCATGGAAACATCTTTCTTGTGTGTTTGGATTTCCATTGTGCGGACAACATAAAGGTCTCTGGGATGGGATGTGGGAAAAGGGAGTGTGCACTTTGCCTAAGTGTATGTTTTGAAGTCTGTTTGACAGCCTTGGTCAGTGGCTGATGTCAGTGCATACACAAAGTTAACAGCCATCCTCAGCCATCCTCTTTCCTACTCTTAAATTCACTGAGGGAAACCAGTGAGAAGCTGCTACTACACATATCCCGCAATGTAAAAAGGTTGGAGCGCCCCCAGTACATACAATGATTAATCATTACGCGAAGCTTTGAGCACTTTAAACTACCAGGGAAAAAAAATTAAACATTTGCGGTTTCAGTGAAATAAACTTATTTTAAAACCTAAAATTTATCAAGAATTTCTGTTATGTAGACAGCAGAGCTGCTTGCCCTTTAATTTGAAAATAAGGGCTAATTTTTGTTTCAGTGGTTCCTTAAACACTGTTTTGAAAGGAAGTGTCTCAGTCGTATGATTTGTCCTGACAAATTGTGGTCACAGACCAATTGGGCAAACAATCACTTTACGACTTCAGTAGAGGGGATTTTTTGAAAGTGGAAATGGATGTGCTCAAAATGTATCCCATTCAAAGAGCGCCACAAATCATTTATTGTTTTATTCTAGTGATTTATTTCCCTTCACATGTTAATGTTTTTATGACGCCAATAACAAGAGTGGATAATTCACTTACATTCTGATGAAGACACTTGGCTGACTCGAGATAGTTCTGGGACGGTGTTTTAAAAAGGAATGGAGGATAATGCGTAAAAAATATTGATGGCATTGTTTTCAAACGCATCCGTGCTTTAAATAATCCATCACAAGTGCTTCAACTTTTGACTGGCCACTTTGTCACCCTGTCAAGTCTGCAGTATGACCTTAGTTAAAGCTTTTGACAAATGCCGGGTGTTGTCTCCAGATTAAACTTCCTAAAACGCTGGCACACTCCTCGTCCCCATTCTTCTCCAAGTTCCCTTCTCTATTGCTTTTTCCGTCTTTGTTCGGTGTGGTACAAATGTCGGGAGTATAAGGTGTTTAATAAGTGTCCACATTTCCTCTGTAGGAGGAAATAATAAATCCCACCTAACTATTTCAATAAACAAAATGTACTGCTATCCCTCAACAGTTAATGAGAGAAAAGTGTGTTTGGCACATGCGTGTAGCATGGATATGCCAGGTGCTGCTGGTGTGTTGTTGAGACGGTCTGGCAAAGCTTGTTTCTTGGCATAAACTGAGGCTGTTATAGTTTTCCTTGACACTTAGCAACGGAGCGTGAGACTTATTTTTTTCTCTGGGTTATAATAGAAGCTGACATGATCTCTGTGGAGTCACTGACTGACTGAATGTCAGACAATGTGGTAAAGGAGCTTGAACCGAACGTCATCGGTCCAAATGTCTATAACTATATGAGGTATAAGATAAAAGACGCCGTTAAAGACACGACGGTGTTGGCATGAGGCACTGGGATACCTTTCACATCATTGTGACTAATGTCACCTCCACAGGCTAAATACAGCCATCCCGGGTCTTGTTACAAATGCAAGTTATCTGAACCATTAAACTCTCAACAACTCACCTTACCACAGTGAGACGGACCACCGCAGGGTAAGGTTGGAAACGGATATACCAGCAGACCAACTTGTCTTTACTTTGCCATCTGTGCCACGCGCTCTCTAAATATATTTGTGTGACGTTTAATCACAATTTCCACTATCAGATGTCAGTGACAATAATGTCCTCTTTGTTGAGGCCAATGTGCTGAGTCAGCGACAGAGGATTTGGTGTCATCCTCTGCAGGGGAAGCTCCTCACCAAAACCTGAACCTGGGATGTCCAGTTCAAAAGGCATCAGTCTCCCAGCTGATTGTGCAAACCTTCCAACTGCTACAAAAACATGCTGCAGAGGTATCACCAACAAGCATTGGATGGAAAGAGAATCTTGACCTAAGTGTAAAAGACAATAGGAAATGTAACATGGGAAATTCTCTACTGTCTTGTTCTCCAACACTGAACACCACGAGTCAGAGCAGCGAGGGGATCCCCGAGTCCAACCTGGGAGCTGACGCTCCATTGAAGGAACTGCCCCTCATCCTGGGTTTCCTTCCTGTTCTCGAGGTGACCACAGCCAGGGATCCCTCTTCAAAATGGAAAAGTCTGTCATTTGTTTGGACAATGACAGACAATTTCTGTATATACTCCAAAGCTGTGAGGGCACATATATTTCCACGAGTGTAAGCAGCTGTGAGAGGCTCCGTTACACGTCAGAACCACAATGTGGAGACAAGTTCACTTGTGCTCACTATAGTGTGCTGACACAAATCAATGAAAAAGTCAGCATTATACATCGCTTACATTCAACTATGCACATGAGCAGCTCGTCCAGTTGAGGAGATATTGTGAGGACAGCATCAATTAAAAAAAAAAAAACCCTGCTTCCCTGCTTTCTTGCATCTCTTTTTACAATGATGCATCAAAAAAAAAGAACTGAAGCTTCACAAACATCAGTCCAATGTTGCATGGGCTGTTTTCTTAAAGATGTGTTTTTATTAATGGCCCCTTTCTCTTCATTTCAGAACAAAACTCAGGATTCCGATTTTATTATTCAGGACATCTTCCACTCCAACAATCTCTTCATCATCTATTTGCATTGGACTCTGCTGTAAATCCACTGCTGTCTGTAGATATTAACCAAATAAAAACATAGCTTTCATCATTCCAGGGGGTCAGGTCAAAGGGGTGGAACAAACATCCCACCCCTCAAATCGAATGTCTCTGCTGCGTTCTCTTCCAAGATCCATACAGATTCCACACCCAGCAGCGTCTTGCAGCCCGAAAAGGCAGGAGCACAAAAGAAGAGGGAGGGAAAGGGGAGAAAGGAGCAGCCTGACCACTGGGGCTCTTTTGTTTAATAGAGGTTGGCATTCTTTCGGGCCTTGTCTGTACTATGAGGGTGCAGCACCGCACCTGTCTCCTCTTCAGCGCCAGGCCGGGGAGACTGCCCCGCTAGCCTTGATCCCAACACTAATTATTTTTAAAGCGGCCAGGATTTATATCACACTCATGCAGGCGCCAGTGGCTCTACAACTCCCCTAGGAAACAGCATTTCTGGCTTTTCTTGTGCTTGATGGGCAGAGATTGTCACCATGGACGGGAGCGGCGCTCAGGCACCACCGAAGCATCTGGCCAGCTGAATTCTGGAGGTTTTCCAAAACCAGATTATTTCTGTGCATGCACAAACGAGCCTTGTCTTGCTCCCTGGCAACACAAAAAGTTAACATAAATAATTCTCAGAGAAAAAAAAAATCTGGTAAGCTGGTAATTCAAATAACCTAGCAAAGAGACTTATTGATTATTAACTAGGTACATTCAGGATTGTGGCATGAGTCCTGCATCTTCTTGTGTAGCAACACATTTTTTACAATTTGAATGTGTTATTGAAATTCGGCAATGCATGATCAAATCAAATGAATAAATGACCTGAACAACTGAAGAGAAGAGAAGCATGGATCTGCAGCAAATACTCTTTCATCTTCCTCCTTGTATGCTGATATAATTTCGCAGTGATTTCCATTTTTTCCTCAACCAGATTCTTCCCAAACCAACACCACATCCAGGATGTGAAGCTGTTTTTAAATAGGTGAAACATTACAGTTCACCAGACCATAAAACACCAGCGAACTTCAACTGACATTTTCATACAGTCGTCTCTTCTCTCCACTCTTTGTTTTGCACAGGAGTCAATCTGGAACATTAATTTTACGGGCTCCCCGGGGCTCGGTGCATTCTTTGATTTTTTTCTGATACGCCACACTTAACATTCCACATGTTCTTCTCGTCACTCTCAGGCCTGACGTGGCTGACAAATAAGTCCTATCCCATGCAACACACACTTATCGGAACACTGAGGAAAGTAAGGAGGAGGCATGCGTTCCTGGCCTCCTGCCATCCTACAGTAGACTGACCGCTGAGATAATGCCTCCATTTGCTGATGTTGCTGGACGTATGAGCTCGGCCTGGTCACTTACAAGCCACACCTAAGAACCAATTGGCGTACGTTCAGCAGAACGTATTAAACAGAAATAGTGACTTACACTGCAGTATTCTTCTTCTTGATTCCTACTTAAACTGAACTAAATTAAACAAAAGTGTACCATGAACAATTGGCTGCATCAATTATCTCATTTATTTGAACTGATGGATTTATTTGCTTTCCAAACTGGCTGATCCAGAACATGTTCCTCACTAATCGTATAATGTTCAGGGGTGCTGTTGCTCCTTATTGCCTGCAGGTGAAAACTCATGTAGCCCGATTCATTCTGCATCCCAGAGGAATCCTAGAAAAAACAAACCACCATGTTTGACCTTTGCAGAGACTCTTGTAGCAACAGGCTCCTCTTACAACTCATATCAGCTTCCAGTGAAGTGCAAACAAAGGCTTAGTAATAGTAACCAAATAGACAAGCTGAGCAGAGGTCTGGACTAGGTGGGGTGGGTGGGGGTGCCACCTCATCGACCTGAGGCAGCCCCAGAACCTATTTACTGTCATCAAATACAAGAAATATCTGTATTTAAGGTCTAGTAGCAGTTTGAGAAAAGTCAGGATTTTCTAACCTGCATTCACAGTGACACTGGAGTGGATGGTGGTGCCAGGGGAGAAGCCCATTACAACTGATTTTATAAATATTTAGGCTTAGCTACTTTAAGCTGATTTGGGTACTTTACTCTGCTGGTCTGCCATGAGCACTTGAGTCAAAATCTCCTTAATTTGTACTGTGCCACTCTGCGCATTCTCACATTCTCCTGAGATAATAGAAATGCCTGATTTTACAGTTACGTCATCGGGTGTGTTTTTTCTTTTTTTTCTTTCTTTTTTTTAAAATCTATTTTGCATGAGCGTTATGGATGCTGTTAAGCTTTTTAACTTGATGGTAATTTCTTTGAATCCTGTTTGGGGGTTTTGGAGGATCTGAATGTTCAGAAGGCCCTCACCATCAAAAGCAGATCTGTAATGATTGATTTGAGAAGCAAAACACTCTGAAAATCCTGGCGTTTGTGAGTTATGGATGAACATTCAGTGCCAGGTTATTGTGGCGAGACAGCGGAGATGTTGCGGTCAAGGACTAACTTAACTCTCGGCGAAGCGGAGTGATCCTTGTGGTTGACGAAGAGAACAATTACTGAAAGATTAAAAAGGACTTCAAGAGAAAACATGATGAGCATTATGAAGAGCTGAAATAGAGATGTTTGTTTTTCCACTTAAATGCCTCACTCACTTTTAGGATTTTGGACATTTTTGTGGAGCTCTTTAAAATGAGGATGCAGACGAATAGACTGTGGTTCATCTTTGATCGTGGTCTCAAGGTGCTGGCTCTGACCACACCACAGAAGAAAGGGGAATTAGATTCTTTTATAGCCCGGTCCCAAACGGGTGTGTTTCATAACAGTGGCTGGATGGTTTGAAAGAAAAAAAACTGAATTGATCTATTTCAATAAAGACTAAGCGTCTACAACCATGAGTGGATCTGTCGGCCAAACATTAGCATGTAACAAGAGACTCTGTTTGATGGTCCATCATGTTTAGCAAGTTAGCAGGCGGATATTTATTGATTGACACTCAACAGAAAGTACCACTCAGACTGATGGGAATGTTGTTAGTCAACCAAGAACATCTTTGCTAACGGCAGCATAGAAGGAAAGGAAAAAAAAAATCATAACCAGCTCTGTAAGGGCCATAGAATGAAGGATCACCCTCCCTGGCCTGGACAGACCAATAGATTGGAAATGAGAAAACATAGGTGATTTTATAACTCACTCCGGTTTTGTGTTGGTTTGTGTTTGCACTTTGGTCTGTTTTTTAAAATGTGTTTGTTTTACGTAAACGAATGGAAATAAATGGTAATAATGGAATGTGCTATTTGCCACAGACACAATGCATTGCAGAAAAGAAGTTACTGCAAATCCACCATTTTAGCTCCTTTAAAGTAATTTTAGTGGCCCAACACAACCTGACAGGTCTGGTATGTGTTACTAAATACAGTTTTTAATAACAATATGATGGGAGGCAATGGAACAATGCAACACGTGCAACCGGCTGTACCGGCTACAACACACTCGCAGTGGGGTAGTTCGTGTGTGTTCATAGATTCAGGCTGGGTGCAGCATCAGATCTGGGACTGATGACACCAAAACAATACTTTAGTATCAGAAACACACAAATACGCCCACACACAGAATTTTACAGTGTTACACATCAGTGGCCTCTCATTCTCCGAGCACTAGACTCTCCCTCACTGAATCTACTATCTCGGGCAAAATTCTTAACACGGCCACCGAAGAGCCAATGACAGGCCGGTCACACAAGTATTATGTTTTATGTTTTCCCCATTGCTGTCTAATGTTTCACATTGAGGTTGGGACCATCAAGCAAACTACAGCTCACAAAAGAATGGGCCCATTGATTCCCAGAGGAATAATTTTAGTGGAGGGAGTATTTAGCACAGGTCCAGCGAGGGAGAGCTATTAGGTGCTTCTCCAGCTCTGTGATCCATGACTGGAGAGGCTCAGTGTGAGGAGAGAAAGAGGACCCTCGCTTGGCATCACATGCAGACTGATTTCACTACTCAAGTCAGGTTCTCTGTGCTTGTCTCCGCCTGATATCATCTTCTTTGCTTGAGTAAAACAAATAAAAAAACATGCCTTTCACCCCCTCATATGTACTAGAAATAAAACTACCAATTCATTTTCTCTGTAGATAAACGCCTCTCACTCTGATGAGGACCCTCAGAGAATGGACCCAAATTCCTGGTTCTCAAGAGAAACCCAAGTGGTCCATCATTACCTCCTCTAAACTCCCCTGTCCCCCATTTCAGCACCACCCCGAGCTAAGATATCAGCTAACACATTATCCTCTTAGCCCTGGAGACTGATAGCGAGTGAGGGCCTCGGGCCAGAGGCAGCCACACGGCGCAGGGAATAAATCAGACATCACTTTCACAGGAACGGTACATTTCTAACAGTTCAGACATCAGCTCACTTACGATGCACTGATCAGCTTCCAAATATCACACCCTTTCTTCTTTCTGTTTTTTTTTTTTTTTCATAAAGTCAGAAATAAATACATCCCATGCGCATATCCATCTTTCATTTCCATTTTTGGATCCATTAATTAATATGTTAGGGCAATAGAAATGTGGGCTCAGATCCAATGTGAGGCCATTACTTTGAGAATGAAGCCATTATCCTGATATCTGTGAATATCAGGTGACAATAATCTGTCAGTGTTGCCCGCCACGACAGACTTTTTCTGCAGCATTTAATTGTATTTCTTGGCTCAGACTGCTCTATGTCAACAGAGGAAGCCAAACCCACCAGGTTTTTACGATTAAACGGACAACATCAGGAGAGTTTTAGTCCTGACTTCTCGCCAAGTCATTCTATATCACTTCAGCAAGCCAAAAAAACAAAGCCTATTTACATTAAGACTAGTCGAAGCGAAAGAAACAAAAGTCTGTAATAGCCAGGCGGTGTTTTACAAGCAAATGTGACATTCTTCAGGCACCATGGTTTTATCAGAGCTCAGAGGCATTTTATGTAATAGCTTGAGCCCTAAAAGTGAGATGTCACGCAGTTAAAAACATTACAGCAGCCCCACACGCTGGCAGTAGCTCAAGATGCACCTGCGCTTTCAATTACTCAGCGAGCGACTTTTCTCTGCTAGTCTAGACACCCAACACCTGCTGCACATTAATCTGTAATGGTCTCTGCTGCCGGATATTCCCAGTTAACAAGACAACATCATTGCCACACCTTTCCCTCCAGCCCAGCAGGGGCACGCTCCTGGGTCAGCTCGGCCGGGGGGGCTGGCAAGCTCAACTCCATTATGACCAACAAATGCATGTCACCAAGTGAATGGTTTGAGGCTCGGGGGTGTGGAGGAGGGGGTGTGGGAGGCTGTGCCAGGAAGGTGGTAGATCCGCTTCACATGAATTCACCTTCTTGGCAGAGGCCGCATCAACTTGTATGAAACTGAACACCTGCGTACTGCTTCCCTGGAAGTTTG
>CAAKHB010002226.1:42619-60922 GCA_901007665.1 Aeoliscus strigatus
ACACCTTTCCCTCCAGCCCAGCAGGGGCACGCTCCTGGGTCAGCTCGGCCGGGGGGGCTGGCAAGCTCAACTCCGTTATGACCAACAAATGCATGTCACCAAGTGAATGGTTTGAGGCTCGGGGAGGGGGTGTGGGAGGCTGTGCCAGGAAGGTGGTAGATCCGCTTCACATGAATTCACCTTCTTGGCAGAGGCCGCATCAACTTGTATGAAACTGAACACCTGCGTACTGCTTCCCTGGAAGTTTGCAGCGTTTCTGGATGAGATCCACAGGCTTGGTCCTCGCCAGCCTCCCTCATTACCAGCCGCACAGTGACGTCACTATTCCCCAAAGTCAGAGTTGGCTTCAAATTAAAAGATAATCACATTTCAAATTGCATGCTCATGTTTTAATAACCTCCCATTTCCAAACCCCTAAAACCAGCATGCATTCTGTTTGCACATATAACATATATTAGCCACCCAAAAATGTTCTGGTAGGTCAACTGAAACAGAAAGTCATTAAAGCTGCGGTTGAATATAGATAATATATATCGTTTAATGCTGTTGCGGTTTTTCACTGAAAAGGTCTGTTCACTTTTTTTGTTTGACCTGTGAGGGAAAAACATTCTGCAGAAGTATAGTGTACGAACCTGTAACAACAAACTCCTGCAGCGTGGAAATCTCAGTAGAGAACATGTCAGAGGACAGCTGTGTGCTTTTACAGGAGTCAATACATTACAAATGTTACCATGTGGCTTGTGTGTGTACATTCAACTCAAATGTCATAGTTCATTTTACAGAAAACACACCTGTTTCAGAGTTTGGTTGGACAGACTTACACGCACATTCCACCAGATTTCAGATTAATTAGGTTATCTCGGTGTAATTTTAATATTTTGTTTTAATTACAATGCATCAGTGGGCTTTACAATCTGTACAACCTGTCCACAAAGTCTTGACCGATGTTGAGGAGCCAGATCCACGATAACAACGTGGGGTCACTGTGATTCCAGACAGCAAGGTGTACTCATCCACCCTGGCTGGTTGCAGCGAAGGAATGGAGCACACACTGACAGCTGCAGCGCCGTGTTGAGTAAAGTGAATGTAAGGAAACACAGAGAGAAGGAGTCCGTTGCTCAACCTGTTGACAGCCTCTCCATAATTCAATAAGTCAAGGTAGAAGACCATTCCTTCAGGGCTACGGCAGCTCCGTCAATAACTGTCTGGTGTGATGAGTGTGTTTTTTCCCCATGGTAATCGTGCTTGTCTCTCTCAACAAGCCTGCAAACATAATCGAAAACATAGGCTTGAAACAACACCAGTATCACTGACACAAGGAATGTTCCTTTGTCCTGGATGGTTACGCTGCCACTGTCCTGTTTTAACATGTTCCAAGAATTTCTCAATCCGTCTACAGGTCAGCATGTTTGACAATGCACCCCTTGTTTCATTATCTTTAACAATTCATCACTGTTTTCATGGCGGCAGTGTTTTTAATATTATTGTCTAGGAAATACTGTTCTGTCAACGTGCTCAGAGGGAAAATATTTATTTTAGATTGTGGTGCATGATTGCAGAGCTGAGGAAGACATGTTAAAATTACATGCTGTTGAGATGTTCAAATTACACACTGTCAAAAACAGCTGCTTTATTTCTGATGTTTTACAATCTCAAAATATTTGAAAGCCAATCAGAAGTACTTAGTAGTTTTGACCAACCTACCGCAGACTGGTGCTTCAATTCCCTCTTCAAGTTCTCCCTTTTTGTCATAGAAAAGAGGTATTTCGACTTTCCCACCATCTCTTCTCCACATATCTGCCTCACTCTAATTGTGACTTAAGTCTCTGTTGGATCCTGGCCAGTGTGTTAACTCCAGCTAAATCAATGGATTAGCAATTTAGCCCAACCTTACCACACACACACACACACACACACACACACACACACACACACACACACACACACACACCACAACCATCAGTAATCTCATGGATCCCACCCGGCCAACAAATGGCCAAACTCACACAAAATGGAGACCCATCCCGACAACAATGTGGTCATTTCTTTCTTCTGGCCTCTACGAGAGCCCCCTATTGAGGCAGCCGGCCACACTTGTCGAGACCGTGGTGACAGATCCTCAAGTGCCTCTCTGTTAAACGAAAACCCCACCATCCTTTGGGATTTAATTTAGTTGGCAAATGCTTGTCACAAAAGCAGCAAGGGTGGGAATCAAGCTAACGCAAAGTATCCTGCATTTATGGACAGGATTACTATCTTCTTAGCTTGTATTCTCACACTCAACTTTGTAACTAGAGAGGTGGTGAGTGAGTGAATGTGCTCCCTTTCCCTGTGACTTACAGCTTTCGTCAACTTGTGCAGCAGAAAATTAATTTATAAGCAATAGTAATGGTTTTTCTTCCTCTAGTTTGCAGGCTACATTGGTTTTGACCCATGAGGTCAGCGTTACTGTTGAACCTGTGCCATAGTGTCTGGTACAGTCAAGCAGGCGATGTGCAGCTGTGCGGGACACTGGGCTGCACACACAGCATGTTGTCACACTCTTTGTCATCCCACATGTCAGTCATTCAGAGTTCTGCCAGGCCAACATGAATACGTTTTAGTACGAGGATGCAGGAGGAAAAGTACAACGTCTTCCTGTGTTGGCATCAGTGTTTCCCGTATTTGAAACCTTTCTCATGTGGTCCAGGTCTTATAGACTCCAGGGACTATCTTGACAGCTGGGACATTTTTTTTGTATTTTTCACGATGATGAGATTAGTCAACCAAATAGATGGCAGATGCAAGGGGATTTTAAAAGTGAAACGTGGAACTGAGAAAGGCTCCACCAGCTCTGGAGTGCTTAATGGGTGTTTATGGCGTGCAGCCTGTCTCTGCTCGCAGTCTGATAACTATGGATATGAGCATCCCACTTGGAAAGTACGCAGGATTGACCACGATTTCCATCCCTTTGGACTGATGTCCTTCCTATAGAGCAAATGCAGTTGTCTCTCAACTCCCTGTCATACTGTACATACCCACACACACACACACTGAAGTCTGGGCATGTATGTGTTGAGATCTCCTTCATGATTTGTACTTGTACAATACTTGTTATATGTGTTGTGTGTTTTATGTAGGTGCCCGGTGCTTGTGGTCTTCTCAGCATCATCTGTCCATCCTGTTTCCTCCCATCCCTTGTCATTCTGCATTCATCGGGTCAGAGGCGCCTGGTCTAGCCCCGGTGCCATGTATCCTAATCACATAAGCACACAGGCTAATCCACAGGACAGCTGGGGAATCTTTACTGCACAATTGAAGCATGAGCTGGACGGCAGCGTCATGGCCCATCTCTGTAAACCCCCGAGCTTTCATCAACCTGCCTTTGTAAGCCCCACCTTCCCCACCCCAACACACACACACAATCACCACAACTCCAACTAATTTCCTCACACATAGACATAAATGAGTGGTTGCGGGTCAGTGCAGCTGGTGATAGAAACTTCCAAGTCCTCCTCCATTGATAGTTGTACAACTTTCCCTCATGTGCTTATATAACATCAACATTTTGGGAGAAAACAAAACCTACGATTCCTCCCAGAACTTAATATTTCATAAGTCGTTGATGCACAAAACAGGTGGTGTTCTGGTTGAAGGAAATTTCTCTTCACAATTGTAAATGGTAGGTTTAGTTTGACATTTATTGCTGTATAGTTATAGTATTGAATATCCATTCACTGATCTCCAAAGTACTTACTGTCCAACTAAATTGATGGGCTGAGGAGTATATGTCCATCAGATACATCCTACTGGTGATACATCAGAACACTCTCTTGTCTAGGATATCTACCATGATGAACTGTTTTCCTCCAAAGAGCCTCTGCTAAAGCAGTTAGAACATCCATCTCCTCAGAGATTCTGATGAATAATGGAGTAATAGGAGGAATTTCCTCAAGAATAAAATGTCTCTAACCCTGCACCTCTCCTGGCAAGCCTTCTAATTCTCTTGGTGCATTTGCAAGTAAGCCCAGCTTGCCAAAAGCACAGGCGTCTACACAGATCTATGTTTATCCCATCCCCCTAGAAACCCTGCTATGGGGTCTCTGGGGCTTTCCCCCTCTGTCCAACTGTGTTTGCCAATGAAAGAAACATATGCTCCATTATTATTTATAGAATAATTTGTTTGTTTGCTATTGTAATTTTCCAGAAGGTCTGATTTTGTGCAATTTATGGGATAGATGAATTCTTCATTTGGACATGAGTTTGCATGGAGCATTAAAACAGAAGGATGTACTTTTGAAAAATTAGCTTTGTCATGTAAAGCTGACGTTTTTATGATTGTGAGCAACTGCCCGAAAACCTTTGGGGACACTCATCATCGTTATCCAGTGCGTCTTGCAGGGAGGCCTCAGATGTGGTCACTGGGCTTTCTCCTTTCTCGTGAAAAAGTGCAGTGATGTCCAATATGGATCCGTTCACTTCCAGTAAAAGCACTAATAGTTTATTAGTTAAAAGTGTATAGCATCTCTGGACATGTTACTCATGAATGCTGTTTCTCCGTTAACACGCCCGATCCTGTTATTTTAAAGTGAAGTGATCATGTGTTAATACTGCTACTATCTCAGCTCGATTTGACGATCTGCATGCTAACTCAAACAAACTGATCCTGGCACCAGCAGATACAGTGCACGACACACTTTCCCTGAATACACTGCATTTCCTTAGTTCGCTCCTGTTTTCAGAGATGTTGAGCTCACATGTTTTTCCAGGCATGAGGGACAAGCAGTCGATTTGACAGGTACTTAACAACAATCAAAAACAGTCATAAACAGTGTGAGCCTTTGGGCTGGGCACAGGAAGGAGGTGAGGAAGGCACATACCCTTCAGACCCCTATCACACTTTCCAGAGAGGAACTTACTTTTTCCAAACAAATTTCATAAAGTTGTGAGTTGCACAGACCTGTGGCATGAGCTAAGGTGTTTTCATAGAACTCAGGATATATATTTTACACACGAGTTTGTCTTCAAGTCACACACGGAACCCTATTAGGACCCTTGAGAAAAAAAATGTTGGATATCTTTTTTTTTCTTTTTTCATGTAACCTGCCAATTATATGCAAACATATGCAAATATTTCACCATTTGTACATTGTTTTAAATGTTTATGAATGCATTAAAGACCAAAATGTTCTCAGTGTTCAAAAGCTCATTAGAAAGAGACAGACGAATTGAGTTTGAACTATGGATGTTGTTTCCCACTTCTTTTTTTGAATGTAAAACAGGAAACAAATACAGTTTATTTTCTAAGTAGAGACTGAGACGAGATGTGAGATGTGTTACAACAAGTAACAACACACATCTCGACCAAGCTACACACACATATAAATCCTACTCAGGAACAACAACCCAATGCCACTTTCAGCATCTATTAAATCCTTTATAGGCCATTCCATACAGATGCAGAGGATGAGTGTGGATGGTCAGTGGTCAGGAAGAAGTCATGGGGTCGAATCCACTTTATTTTTTGTAATTTTTCACTGTGTATCTGTGTGTGTGTGTGTGTGCCTATGTGCAGGCCTACGTATGTGCGTTTTAGTTGCACCCACTTCCTTCATGGTAACAGCTGTCAAAACGTTGTTGGATTACAGTCCACCGCAAAGTCACAGCTCTTATTAGAGGCTGGTACAGGGCAGGAAGTTAGGAGGAGTCCAGCAAGTGGCATACATTAAAGGCTAAAGCCTGAAGTTTCTGGGAGCAAGAGCAACTAGCACCCAGGGGAGGAATAACTAACACCAAGAGGGTGCTGCTCCAGTGCTGCTAATTTAGATACACGTGTCGGGGATATCCTGGGCTTTTCCACTGATATTTCAGTCTCTACTCAATAATTGTGTTTTGTTTTGGCAACCGAATGTCAAGTTCCTACTCACGGCCTGGGATCACAAAGTCTTTTCTCCTGGGTTAGTTGAGCTTCGAAGCTTGTGTGATGAAGCCACAAGATATTTGCACGATTGTTGAGAGAGAAAACTCCCTGAAATCTCCCGTCATCTGCTAAGGAAAGGAGCTTGTTGAAATAATAGCAGTTCATCAGGGTAATTCCCCAGCACATACGTATATGTCTGAACACTGTCAACCCACAACAGACTAATGAGTTTCATAGTAACTTTGTTTGACATTGAGGTGAAACATGACTGCCATGGTAGAGAGCAGTGTCTTACGGCAGAGGCCTCGATAATCAGTTTACGATAAATCAATATAAAATGTCATAGCAAAGTGAGGGGGATCCTGCAAGAAACTGTGAAAATCCAACAGCGTACGTATCAGATTCCTGTAAACACATAACCTTGTGAGTGACATCTGATCACATAGACGGTCTGCGACACCATTAAATGAAGTGTCTCGACAAATATGGCAATATTTATAAGACAAGCACCTTTGAGATCCTTTTAGAGCTCATAGAGATAATATACAGAACATGTTGTTGTTGTTTTTGTTGTTATATTAGTATTATTATAATGTTTTATTGTTGTCAGCAGTTATGAAATTATCAGTGACCCTGACATAAATTAAAAGAGAGGGGTTTGTGGTTGAACAATCCCTGTATTCTAACTGACATTCTCTCTTTTTCTATTTGATGCAAGATAAAGATAATAATAATAAGAAGAAGACAACATTGACTATTGCTGTTTTGGGTAATAAATGAATGACAGAATTAAGCTAAAAATGACTCACTTGGCTTTTCAAGCTGTCCATCCTTGAATAAGACAACAATCCCACCATCAAACATGTTTGTGAGCTAAACGACCCAAGCATCACCAAGGAAGTCAAAACACACGGGATAATTTAAAAATTCATTTATTATTTCAGATTTTTTTCGCCTTTGTTATACAAAGATGTTAAATAACTTAAATACATTCTTACCAGTCATTTGTGATCTGTTTATGCCTACAAGCTATACACATGAGGTAGAGGAAAATAATTTAGGGTTCCCATAAGACATGAAGAAGTGAACGTGGACAAAGCTTTGTTGGTGTAGTATCATCACAAAGGGCAATACATGGTTGGTGTGTTTTGTCTTTGTTTTTGCACAGCACAAACCCTAACAAAAAGTACAAGTAATCATCAACTTATCAGTTTAATACCATACGGTGATAAGCAACAGTACAAAGCCACGAGAGCAAAACAGATTATACAAACAGATCAAATCCTATTAAAAAATATTGTTGATGACTGATTTTGTTCCGAGTTCTTGCATAAATGACTTGTGATCGTGTGAGTTGATTCTAAATTTGTTAGGTTTTGTTAGTGCTCAGGTAACAGCAAGTGTTGCGACATGAATGAATGTGTGAAGTATTCACTGCTTCTTGAGGCCTCCACCCCGGAAAGGAACAAACATCCAAAAGAAAAATGTAAAAAAAAAGTTTGTTTTTTTTAAAAAAAAAAGCAATAAAAAAATCAAATTAGACTTTATTTACACTAAGCACATGCTCATAGTATATTTAAAAATAATTTATCTTTTATTTTTTTTCTACAAAATAGAATTTTGCACATGATCCACTGACAACTAAACAGTGAAGTTTTAGATTTGAGAAGTGTGACAATAATATCTCAAAACTGACTGCTGAAAGAGGAAAGAGTTTTTGGCGTATATACAACCTATATAAAAACCAAAAATGCACTTGGTGAGCTCGATGTCATACCTGTTTTGAATCCATGCAAAGGAATTTTTTTTTTTTTGAGCCTTTTGAGTTGAGAACACACATACCAAAAGCTGTGGGAAGCAGGCATTTATGCTTCGGGTCTCAGCATAGCTATTATGGTTTCCATGTAGCGTGCAAAGTTCTATGTATATGTTTTGACCAGACTTTATTTGGCATGTTTTCTCTTATCAAAATGCTTCGAATTCACGTCCTCAGGACAAATAACCCATGCCAGCCTCTCTTCCTAAAGCTGTTGAGGGAGGCGGTTTGATTTCAAATAAAGCGATAATGATCTTAAATGACTGGTGAGTCTGTAGAGACCATTTTTAAGGCACGGTGCAGTATCTCTGATTACAATCTGTCACCATCATGTTGGATTCATGGCACGGCACCACACTTCAGCTTTGTGACAATCTGACATGTGCCTCACTTTTGTCTCTTTACCACAGGAGAAGAAACCTCTGCTATTTACAATTTTTAAAAAAAGAGTCTGCACTGCACTGCATCCATAAATACAGATCTTTAAATACTTTAAGGGGCTTTCGTGGGGGGGCTTCAGTGCGGGAATGGTGCTATAATACAAAGCTGGGTCCCTCACTCAGTAGTTAATTCACACCCATCTACAAGGCATACAAGGTCCTATAGTCATAACATAAGTTACTGTAAGCCAAGTGCTGAGAATACAATGAATTAATGTGTGTGTGTGTGTGTGTGTGTGTGTGTGCACGGAGGCCTTTCACCCCCTTAAAAAATTGTCATAGTCATAGCATGTAAGAGTTGAGAATGTCACTTTAGTTCAGATGTAGAAAGTGTGAAAAGGCAAACCAGCTGTGTACGAGTGGAAAAATGAAAAAAAAAAATGAATGAAGACAGCAGGTTTGCTGAACATTACACAAGTAAAATATAGTAGCCGCGAGGCTTCATCTTTGCAATTCTGACCTGTCAAGTCAGATTTTCTGTCCTGTCCTGTGCTGTTCTACTGATCAATGCAGCTCCTGCTGTACATGCGTCGTGTCTGCATGCTGGCTCAATCAGATGGTGGCAGCTGAAGAGGAGGAGATGTGAAATTGTAGAGAGCTACATTCCTCCAGTCCTCCACAGTTTTCTTCACCACTTCAAAGTATTCAAATTTAAAAATCCTACTAAATGGATCCACAAGTGAAGGTGTGAGTCACACGCCAAGGACCATTAGAGTGTCACTTCTTGTAGTAACAAGGCCACTGTCCGCTTGGACAGCGTTCGCATTTCTGTATTTCTCTCTACTTTATCCAAATAGTTATAGTGGTTTAAGTTATTCCCTGAACATGGGTTCGCTCAAGGCCGAGAATAGCCTAAACTGACTGGTTTCGTTATTTACTGTTAATGCCTAACAGCTGCATATTATATTATTATTACGAAAAAGATTTAAAAGGAAAATTGTGATATTTTTTTCTCTCTCCCTGCGAAGGAGTAGTCCCAACGGATCAATAAATTATCCACAGCAAGAAAACAGACAAGTGTGTTGCTTTCCAAAGGGCCTTGTCAAAATGAATCAGGAGGAAAAAAACGAGCGAGAGCACACAAATAACAAAACATTTGTGTGGTTAGTGGTTTGTTTTAACATAGTTAGATAAGTGGCTTGTATAATATCATTACAACATATGTGAATTTATTTACATACATATGCAAACACACAGTGTGTGTGAAATATGTGCGTGTAGAGTAATTCTTACACCCTGTCTTATGATAGCAGTCTCTGAATATGGTTTTCATTGCAGTTGAAGTTGTCATTCAAAACCCACCTTCCCCCTCGCTATCTCCTGTGTGCTGACACGGAAACACCCACACAAACACGTACACACACACACACACACACACTCCATTTCTCTCTGGGCGACGCCCTGTCATGTTGCCATCCTCGTATGCGGTCCTCATATTGGATCTACAACAGCTGGATGCTAACTTTTCCTGTGAGAAACTGGTGTAGCAGGTAATGATTAGCTTCTCTCTTCATGGCAGCGCCGTGACAAAAAGCTTGAGATGTTCACCCAGTTGTCTGAGAAGGTTTTTTTTTTTTCTTTCAGCAAACCCACAGGACCTCTGAACCCTAACCCACAGATATCCCTCAAAGTGCTTAGAGCTTCTCCTTCTGACCTGCTCTCCTTTGTTTTCAAGCCCTCGGACAGCAGAAGCAAACCCTTGCTGGAGAACAATCTTTCAACCCATCATCATCTTGCTCCACTGGTCATACGCCCAAACGGGCTGACAGTTGACGGTACTACCCTTTACAGGTGTAGACCTCTTCTCTTTGCGTGCACTGCTTGCATTCGACAAAGCAGCACCAGCGCACCTGGCACTGGCAAGGCCTGGTCACCTCCCTGCTTTGGGTGTTATGGCCTCGCCCGCAGCAGATAGCGTCACAGTTCTTGTCCTTGTAGCACTTGCGAGCTGCAGTGCCCGATGAGTACTTGCTGGGTCTACAAAAGCTGGGCGAGTCCTCTATGTGGAGCAAGTCCATAGTGCGGGGGATTTGATCATTCAGGCCTGGCAGGGCCGGCTGCTGCTGCTGCTGCTGCTGCTGCTGCTGCTGCTGCTGTTGCTGCTGTTGTAGCTGCTGCTGGTTCCGGCCTGTGGAGATCTCTCCCTCCCCCGTGGCCTCGTTGGTGGAGCTGCCCACCTTGACGGAGGTCTCATAGCGCTGCTTCAGCTGCTTGCCGATCTCGTGGAAGGGCAGGAGCTGCCTCCAGCATGTCTGGACGGTGCAGGAGCCGGACACGCCGTGGCATTTGCAAGTGGTCTGCACTCCAGCCTTAATTACCTGGTTCAGGAGACAATAACACGTTGTTTAGATCAAAAGCTATGAAACGCAATCTGCCTTAATTTTGGCAGCAGCATTTCAAAAACCAAATGACCCATTTGTGCTCACAGGGACACATGGGTGGATTAGGGTGGTGCTCTTCTTCTGGAGATCATAAAAGAAAAGAGGGCCTTATTGCTCGTGAACTATTATTAAAATAACTCAAAGGGGAACAATAAAACATTCAGTCTTTGGGTTATTAAATAGAGCAGTTAATAATCTTGTGTATGAGGATGGGCTTTGTTTGAGATAACTACGGATGGCATGTTTACTCAACTCAATACCTATTATTATGATAAGTGAGGGGAGGTTATTGCTAAGAAGAAGACGGGCCATTCAGGGAACCATGGGAAAGAGAAGACTCAGATACGTGTACTAGTACAGTATATGTGTTGTCTAAATGTGTGTATGATCCACGCAGACTTCTCTCCTGTAATTTCTATCATAACACTGAGTGGGAAATGTGTCACATCTCTAAAACCATGGAAACCAAGCATGACGTTTTTGGCGAAAAATGATTTTATTTTCAATGCATTTTACTTCTTCTTCTATTTACTTATTTCAACAGTACCTGACCTCTTCGCAGGCAGAAAGCCACAATGTCTACAGGAGAGAGGGAGTGTGTGTGTGTGTGTGTGAGAGAGAGAGAGAGAGAGAGAGAGAGAAAATCAATGACAATACCACATTCTTAGGTGAGGTTTGGATAGCATCTACATTTGACTTCTCTCAGACTGCAAAGGAGATCGGAGAACAGGAAGTGCATATCCATCACACCAGCAGGTCAAGAAATTGTGATAGGTCAGCTCTTAAATGTCGGGGGTGCAGAGGCGAGCACATTCCTGTTCCGTCCTCATGTGGGAATCCGTCCTGAATGTGGTACACCAAACTACATAAGCAAATCTTAAAATGGGTAAAAATTATTAGGGAATCTGTTATCATGGATGAAAGGTTGGGTTGAGAGGTTGGATTTTCACAAGCTAAACTGAAAAGGATGAGTCTGGATTGGACATTTGAGAGAGAAAGTTTTGTGTCAGCTAACTTATGGGACGCGTGCCCCTGCAATAATTCATTTTACAATGAGAAAGCCCAAATAAAAGTCTTACGTTTGCTTTGGCTTTGCGGAATATTACCATTGAGTCTTTGTTATTTTTCCCTTAAAACTCCCTCAGAGACAAAGAAAGACAAGAGTCAGTTGAATCGGAAAGTGGAAACAAATATTGACAAATGAACACTTCCAGATTACGATTAATTCACAATTTCATTTCCTGCTGATTTTTCATTGCCTACATTATTCATTCATTGATTTTTTTTTGTTGTTGTTCACTATCATATAAGGTTCCAGCAGCTTCTCTGCATGCAGCAGCGATGAGGCGCCCAGTGAATTGGCAACCATATCTACAACGTTGCACATTCAACCTGTGTTCTATTATCACAATTCCCACACCGTTTGTCTGATTTATGTGAGCAATCAGCCATCGTTTCTCAATTGAAAAAAGTCTGTAACTCCGAATGAACCCACTCTGGTGGTTTTTATGACTCTGGACTCAGGTTTCACATGATTAAAATTGTTCTGTAATAAAATATAGTATGACAGATGGGATACACATGCTGCTATTAAAATATTAGGATATATCTGTTTTATCATCTAGGAAATACTGCTGCTGTCAAAGTCACAGATAAGGGTTAATGCAAAATAAATAAGGCGGGACAATGTAGTGGTCGGCTGTAACAGGAGATTGGAACAGATTAACACAAGATTAATGCTGCAGAGAAGGGAATAGTTTGACGTCTAGTCCCATATTGTGAATGATGGGAACTGAAAACACTACATTCTGCAGCAGTGGTAAACACCTACACAGCTTTCCAACACAGGTTTCTTATGAAAGGTTCCAGTTGAACGTCTGTTAGTTGATTTCTGACCTCTTGGGAACGGTGAAACAAGCCGATTCTCACCTCAAACACATTAACACCTTGTAAAGGTGTTGGGGCAAATACATTAGGGAACATTGTTATTTAACAAGTTTGTTTGTCCCGTGCCTGGCAGGCAGTTTTATTTCAGAGAAATAAAAGATACTACCAGCAGCAGCAACGTCATGACCGCTACAGAGTCATGACCACTATCGTTGTCGTAAAGGAGAAGACGACTGCTAGCTATGCTGTGGAGACCGAGAGAGTCCTGCATATTTACTTCTGGTGTGACGACCTGAACTTCCTGTTAAGATGTAAGGATAATTCAAGGTAACTGTAGAATTCTGGTTACAACCCTGTCGTGTAGGGAAACACCAAAGCCTCAGTAGACACAAAGGCTCCCCACAACTTGACCGACACAGAGACAACAAAGCATCCCCTTCTGTTTCTGCATGCGTACCTTCAGGCCCACATTAGTGTTGTGCATGTCCACGCGTGCACGCAGGTCCTTGTTGGAGCGTTTGCCCAGGAAGTCCTTAACAAACTTGTTGGCATATTTGAGGTTATCGCCACAGCCTCCCCACTGCCACGCCTTACGGTTCTCCAGGTCCGGGGCTTCATCACACGTGCAACGCTCCATCCGTCCTGCGCTGCAAGCTTTCGCCATGGCGTGGGTAAGACCCGCTGAGGAGATGGCGTACAAGAAGGCTGTCTCTTTAAATCCTGCAAAGACAGTGCAAAGTAAAAAATAATAAAGCTGAGTCAAAAACCATAAACGCTTCAAGGAAATGTCTAGTCTACCTACCTCTCTTTAGTATGTTGGCTCGGTGGCGCCCCTCTAAGGTGCAGTTCCACCTTTCAAAACGGAATTGATATTGACATTCTAGGGCGCTCATGGTGATGGCCTCTCTCAGGGTCTCCGCCACGCCCGGGTCTCGTCTGCACATCCTGCGCTGCTTCTTTTCCAGTTTGAGCCGGTCGCACAGCTTGTAGTGGGCCCTGCCCAAGTTCTCCTCCGGTAAAGAGTTCAGTGGCAGGATAGACAACGGTTCATTACCTGTCAACCTGAGGAGAAAGACCACAGACACAGTCAAAACAGCACATGCTGGGGAAGCGGATAAAAGTTCCAATAAAGTGCAGGATGCCGACCCTCCTGGATGCACAATAAGTGCTGCACAGATATACAACATGAACAGCTCAAGAGGCACAGCTGGGGCATATAATGCTCAGAAGTTTGGTTAATGTTCAAATGAATTCAGCTCTTCGGCGGTTAATGTTCAGGGGAATTCAACATTAGCTGGAGATTGCGATCAGGCGTGTCTGTGTAAAGAACAAATTCTCTACAGAGGTGGACGAGTTCTTTCTTTTCAAAAAGCTCCTGACATTGTTTTGGCCCCGTTCAGACCTCTATCAGCACCAGCGGGTCCCTGCACTATACTCTGAGATCGAGTCGTATATTATGACTGCGAAAGCGTTCAGCTGGTATGGACTCATATTTAAAACAATGACATCCAGTCAACGTGACAGTGATACCACACGTATGTGAAACAGTAGCCAGCGGATATGTTTAATGTTGCCTCCGTACGCTGAGGGGGGGACTGTCACTCAAAAATGTGCTGTACAGATTTAAACATGATCACACCACAGGATTTACACTCTCATTATAGAACCCCCATACAAAAGTCCAGTATTCAGGGTCTTAACATCTGAAACACAACAAGCACAAGTTTCAGGTCTAAACATGGTCCCAAGAACAGTATGGAGAACATGTGGCAGGCTCGCACTTCTCTCGTCAGTTTATTTAAGGGACGCGTATATAAAACAAGCAAGAAGGCACTGCCACATAGCTGGCAAACCTGACGACCAGCGTTCTGAGGTCGTGATGGGGAAAGCAGAGTATTACTTTCATAAACACACACGGGGGACATGACTGTCAGCCTGTGACCATTTTGGTCACACCATCCGACAGAACTGGCAGTGTAGTTGTTCATTATGTATAATTCTGGCCTCCTTTACACCCTTAAAGTGAAACCAAAGAATAAATGGATTTACAGAACTCCCAAAAGGATCAACTTGTCAGGCTAGCGAGTCTCTGCAGATGAAGCGGGGAAGCTTTTCGTGCATGACTTGATGACTCGAGCACCAGCTAGTGTTGATTTCATCCTTGTAAACAAGACAACACACGACAAACAGCTTTGTCTTCAACACAGTAGATTCATGATAGTTCATGGAAACCAGTGACACAAAATATATGGTATCAGAGTAAACAGACCCAAGTGATGTCCCAAAGTTTCATGTCATTTGCATTTGTTTTCAAAATCTTTTCAATATGTTTTCATAAGCATGGTGGTTTCAAGCAGGTGCCAGGACAGAAAATGGATGTATGGCGTATTCATTTTGGCTTTATACTGATGTAACATCCATATTATGTGTCACTACACATGGTGCCAGTGGAGACCAGTGTGAGACGAACAATGGACCTCAGGTTGGTTTGACCTCAATGTGAGGGAACCGGGGGGGGGCAGGGACCCTTGAGTGTATGAAATAGGGCAGCTAGTGTGAGTGACTATGGTTGAGTTACACACTGCGACTGCCACACCGACAAGCCTGCTTCTTTGGGCTTGTGGTCACATTGTGTAGGGAGGCCAGGGCTCTGCGGTGGAAACCACACTCGCCAGCCGCCGTCAGAGAGATGCGTCACAACCCTTGAGTATTAGCCTCCCATTGTCCACCATCCAGGCTATGGTGGAGTTTGTGTTTAAGTCCACGAGTGTGGCGACGAGACGCAGGTTACGATTGCATGTTTAATATGCTGTAGTTGCTCAGTCTGTGACAGTTTGTGACATTGATTCATTCTGATGTCTTTACACCTAAACGAGGATCTGAATTTGTTTTAAATTGTCCCTCAGTGTGGGTCCATACATTGATCAAAGCAACAAAACACTTGCTCGTCTCTCTATGTGAGTGTGAGTGTTTTTAGAACGTTTTAAATGTTTGGGTTTTTTGTCATTATCTTGTTGCCTACTCATTCATTTCCCTCCTATGTGAACAAATGGTTGATTGACTCAGACAAATATTTCATGGGGCCATTGCATCATTGCAGTTGTGAAGGTAAAAAAAGGTCAAACGTGTCACTGAAGGTGTAGCAGCAGACTTTCATTCGAGTTGAAATGTGCCAGAACTGTTGACTGCTGATCTACATTTCTTCTTTCCATTTTTGACTCCATTACTGTTTGTCAGAGAAGATTCTGTCAACACTCATATGCCCTAACAGGGGTTCTTTGACAAGAGATTTGTTTTATTAAGTCAAATAACTGACTGAAATGTTTCCCCTCGAGTCCTAACATTCATACGGATAGACTTAATAGCTCCCATATGCTACACAACATTGTCTTCACAATCACAATTCTCGCTGCTTGAGGATCCGAGTAGTCAAATCAAACAGGACGCATCAGGATTTGCTTTCAGATTGGGTCAAATGGTTTCCTTTTTACAAGGCGTGTTTGCCTTTCCTTAACTTGTCTGACAGCTATGAATTTTCAAATGGAAACCTGGCAAGCTGTGTCTTGACAGAGATTGCTCTCCCAACACACTTTGAGAGTAAAAAAAAAAAAGAAAAGAAAATATGACACAAGGCACATACAAGGTAACTGCACTGCGTTGTTGAGAATCATTCTGAATTGTCTGAAGATTTGTCAAAATACACTGAGTGAACAATGCCAATGAAACTCATTCAAACAGACTATTCTACTACTCTAAATGACTGACAGACATTAGTGCTGTAGCTGGATACCTGTACATTATCTCCATTAATTTGAAAAACAAGCAAAAACAAAAACTTGTTTTCCAGTCACTGTTAGCTGTGATTACAAAGAAATGCGATAATAAATGCCGGTGTTAATTCATTCCATACCATCTACATGACACACATTCGTCAGTAAGACATGCATAATAACACGTATCAGCATCAAATCTTCCAAAAGCCCACACGCCTGCCAAAACAAGAAGCCATTAGAATGACAGCACTCAACCGTCTGTGTGACTGTCTGAGGCAGAAAGACGTCTGAGCAGAGGTGGAGGAGGGCCAGAACGACTTGACACTGATCTCAGCGCTACTGTCTCTGCGGCTGTTTTCCACAAAGACATATTTCTGGCGAGTTAGTACGACAACCTGGGGCGGGCGGGCGGGGGGGGGTGTATGCGGAGCAGAGAGACATAAGCAAAGACATGCTCGTCTGCAAACCAGAGAGAGTCAAAATGTATCACAAACATACAAAGATTCTTCCTGCGCCTCCCATTTAACTGGACATGTGATGTCAATCTTCAGTCTTCAAGTAACGTTTGAAATTTAAAACAATATTTTCACTGGATGATTGGAATCACCCAAATCGTTTCATATATAAACGAAATTGAATGGAAATCTTTCATTCATTCATTCATTCATCAGGAACACTGGGAGGAAAAACAGAAACCGGCAGCCACATGTCGTCTCCGATGGCTGAAAGAAGCAGTGACAATTTAGACTTCAATCATGAGAAAGTTCATGTGATTAAAGTAATTCCATAGCAAGAATTGAGCTTTAAAGTATCTGCACTGACGTGAGTATTTGTTCTTTTGACAGCTGTCTGCTTTCATCCCTACACTATGATCTGTACTTTCCACTGATCACACTGTAAAAACAGACCCGTTCCTGTAGTTTTAATGCATTTATTAGTGTAATCAACTATTCCCCAGCATCAAGACCCACTCCAACCAAAAAGGATGAGACCATGAAGAAAAGATGAAAGGGAATCAGACAAGAGATGGGAAAAGCTGCGGAAGAGCTCCAAGCAAAGCAGACGACAGCAGCAGATTGAGAGCAGCAGGAAATTTCCCATCGGCTGCGTCATTGAAGACGTATGTCTGAAGCTGTCATCTGAGGACTCTGTGGACGCTGGGGCCAACGAAAAAACAAGAGCCTCTCGCAAACAAGACGCAAATCGACAGTGACGCATCCAGGTAGTGGTCTATTCAGACATGAGGATGTGTAATGCTGTTGTTTATGTTGTTGTTTGGTTGGTTTAGTTTCCAGTTTTCTTTTCCTTTTGTTACGGAAAAAAGTTTGTATCCAACAGTTTCCTCAGCTTTCCACACAAACGACCAGAGTAAACGTTCTTCACTTGGTTGCTTTCAAGAGCATGAGCTTCTGACTCTTGGAGACATGACTAAAGAAGGCTGAAACTCTTTCCAATCTTTTTCCACTGTGTAAGTTTTTGTTGTTGTACTTCAGTAAAGCATGTACTTGCTGCTCCTACCTCTGCAGGTAGCCCTGTGCTATTTTCTGTCCGTGTTTGTGTTTGACGTGTTGGCACAGCAACAAAATGGAATCGACCATAAAAAAGTCCTGGTTATCCTTCATAAGCTGGGGATCTTTCTTCTCCATTCACACACTTGCCTGCACAGACTCCTCGCAGACATCACTGACCCACTCTCACGCTGCGCCTCCTCCACTGTCTTTCACTTGCTAACACTGGGGTTTGTTTTCTTTCTCTCGTCCTGTCAGCACCTCCCATTGCCCGTGACATTTACTTCATATACATTTTCCATTTCCAATGCCTCAGAGTCGATCCCGTGAGGAAATCATTGACCAGAGCTAAACTTTGCCATCAGCAGCCCTTCTCCAGCTTTTCGTTATAATCCTGGAAGTGACAACGGGTTGTTTATGCTCTTTGCTTAGGTATGTAAATAATAAAACATGTTATTATTATTATTATTGTTGTTATTATTATTATTATTATTATTATTATTAAAATATATATTATTAAGTATCTTCACTAAAAGTACATGTTGCAAACACATCTGTACATGCTGATTATCCTCATATACTCACAGACATGCCTTTAT